>VZRL01003697.1:15245-47474 GCA_013397895.1 Origma solitaria | reverse complement strand
CAAGGAGTGTATCCAAGATACAGTTGCTCAGGTCTGGCCAGAAAAAAATAACAAGCACACCCTCTCCTGCAGCTGGCAAACTGTCAAAGCTGTCATCACCTTCCTTGCCTTCAAAAGAACTTTTTGCTAAAAGGTAAAGGCATATGCTTTACCCCTTATTTCATCTGCACAACTTTCTATAATCTTCAAATAAATAAAAGTTCTACATAGGCTCAAACAGGTCTCTAGTCACAGTGCTGGGATCTATGGAAACTCAGATTTATCACCTTGTTTTAACATGTTGGTTATTCATCGCAAGGTGAGTCAACAAATCTGAGTGTAAAAAGTCTTGAGAAGGGAGCCTTGTAATTTGACAACTGAGCTTTTTAAGAAGCGAAGAATGAAGTACAAATCCTGTCAAGGAAAAAAAAAAGACATTAAGGTATTCTGAAAGTGAACATGAAATTAAGGTATTCTGAAAGTTCCTTGATGTGGGAAATGTCATGACCTTCATGTGTGTGACTCTTGAAAAAAAGAATTCTTCATACTTGAACTTACATGTTCTCCATAGGCATTTTTTAATCAGTCTTTCCAATTCATTAGGCAAAGAGAAAAATAGCAAATAAATTGGTGTGTGAGGGCAATAGACTATATGCATTAAATATATTATTTATTTTTTAAGGAGGAAAGGTCACAGCTGGCGTAGCAAAACATAATATTGTTAAGCACTGCAAAGGCTAAAAATATATGGTTTCTAATGGGAACCATGGAGTTTAGCTGTCCATTGAATTCCAGTAAAAAGCGTGTTGTAACTTACTTTGTTCTCACAGCAGAGGAAGTCAGGAATTATACCACTGAAGCCAATACCATTGTTTAGGATGAATCAACCTGGTGGCAGTTAGGAGAGAATCTTATACTTCAGTGGGAAGAACCTGATGTGGAATTTTGCTGCAGAGCAGAATTTAAAGAAGGAGTGTCCCTACATAGTTTTCACTACTACTAGCATGGTGTCCTTTGCTGGGACTAGCAGGCTTCATATATTTTGGCAAACTGAAGCTTAAAGTCCTTTTTTTTTTTTTTTTTCTGCTGAAAGGAGCACCATTCAGTGAGCAAATGTCAGTGAGGGCTGAGGTGGCCCAGAGTCTCTGGGCCATCAAAAGCACTTTCCGCATTCCACCAGAGTAGGGTTTGTTGCACATTTTTGAATGCTCTCTTTGAGACTGAAGGGATTTTATGAAAACTGGAATAATAAAATAATTCACTGAAATAAGAGAGCACTAATTTTGTAAGAGGGGTCACAGAAAGCAAAAAAAAAACCCAAACTATGTGAACAAGGGTGAAATACACCTACACAGGAGAATTCCCATGGGGATAATTCAATCTTCTTTATGGCTTACAGAACTTCGAGCTTTTCCTGTCCTAGGTATCCAGTCTCATGTAAGATAGCAGAAAGTGTGCTAGGATTACTACAGTGTTTGAACCTTTAATGACAATAATTTGTAAAGTGCTGGAAGACAAAAGTTACATGGGTGGATTATCATCTTCAGTATATAATAATTAACCCTTTCCTGTGTCCATGGCAATCTCCTTTCTAGAAGTTACTTCAACTATATTTTTACTATGTATAGTTGTATAATATATGTGTTGCATGATTTGTGTGATCATACTGTGTATGATCACACAAATTATTTATTCAGAACATCGTGACTTTCAAATGAAATCTCTCTGCAGTTGTTCTTTTTCTTCTCAAAATGGACACCTTGTTTTTGTAAGACTGATAGACAGAGGACTGCATTGTCTGGTTTCACTTCCAACAAGTTCCTGATTTTTAAACTCAGCTAATTTCAGTTAATTAGTAGTTTGCTTCTTCAAGACCAGCATGTAATTCAAGCTTTCCTTTACTGCTGGGTTTTTTTCTCACTACAGCCTGCACCTGCACCTGCCCCCAAATCTCTGCAAGTGTTCACAGGGATGTTCAGCCTTCAGCCCATATGGCACAAAAACAATTGTTGACCTTCAAGCACTTTGTCATCTTTTAGGGAGCTCTGTAAAGAGTTTTTGCAGCAGAGATGAGGGAACTGAATTTTTATATTACTGTCAGTATGGTATGTTTGAATTGCTGTAGTTTACACTCAAAACTTTGACACTGACTCAACTTTGCTAGCAGAAATATATTTGCAAAGAGGTTTTTGGCCTTGATTTAGAGACAGAGCAATAAACTGTAGCCCAAGGGCTAAGAGAGATTAAAATTAAGCAAGGAAAATGGAGAATTGTGCCAACTAGGAAAAGGGAGGATTCCCAAGGCACATTAACATGATCATACTCTTGCCTGGCATCCTTTATTTGATTATCTTGAAGTACACTACAGGAATTAATGGAAGCTTATAACTTCCTTGTGAAGCAGGTACTGCATTGCAACACTGATTTGCAAATATATAAACAGAGATCTTGCACAATCCTGGAATTTTCAACAAAGTCCTAAATATTCTTAAGTGAGATTGGGAAGAGGGAGCCAAAGATGAGTTATTGTACTGGTGGAGTGTTGGCTACCAGTGAATCACCCATATATTGCTCAGCCTTAGCTCAGCACATCTGCCTGGCATCCCTCTCCTGGGTAAAAGTTGGCTTGAATGTTAAGAGGAGAATGTTAGAGAACTCCCTCGCCACCAACACCAAAAACCAAAACCAAAAAACAAACAAACAAGAAAGCAAACAATTTTTTAAGAGCCACTCTGCTCCTGTTCTGTTTTTCTCTTCTGATACTTTATTTTGTTTTTCTTGGACCTCAAGGGCAATTCAAATTAGTTAGCAGTGGCTTAACTGTCTGCTAACACAGGGTTCAACTCAGCAATCTTAAGGGAATTTCACCCATCAGTTATTTGGATATGAATTATTCTTTGGAGAGAAAATATTGGGAACTGGCAAAAATCACACATTTCCCAACATTTAAAAAATCAGCTGCAAGACCACCAAGTGGTGACAGCTTTATATCTCCTGTGTTTTTCCCCATTGGGGAGCACTGGTAAGGGGAAAATTCCCTGTTTAGCACCTCATCATGAAAATCAGCCTTGAGTTACACTGTGACTAAATCCGTGACCTTTGCATGCCAAAATACATACCTTTTAATTGACTTGAAAGCAGCTTCTGGCTTGGTATTTAGGACATAGCACAGCTTCTAGCAGCAGGCTTGGTTTCCAGAATAGAGCACATTCTTTTCTACCATGCATGTTAATGCATTGTCCTTCTTCCTTCTCCTAATAGCCCGTGAGATTTGAACTTGGAGTCAGCAAAGTAGGGGCTTTGTGAAGCACAAAAGAACACCAGGTTTTTATCACACCATGCCTGTAAAAAGAGCTGTTCAACCATTCAGTTGCTGCTCCTATTGTGCAGCTGCTATTCTGCTGCTGAGAACATCTTGCTGTCGACACTGAAGTAGTACCTGCAGGAAACACTGACACATTCAGCTTTTCAGGAGAAGCTGGGCTTGGGGATCTGCCAGATCCCTGAGTGGAGAGCCGAGATAATTTCTCTGCCTGTACCTTTCCCATTCTAAAATCCCTCTAAGTACGTAACAAATTTTTGTCTACTCGCCAGCGTCTGTTCTGCGATTTTTTGCCGGAGAACTCTTCCCAACGTAATGAAGGTCTGTCCATACTTCTTGTCTTCCAAAAGCACCTCTCCAAAGCTGAGGGTGAGGCTGTGGTGGGCAATGTTCTGTCTGGGTCCCTGGAAGGGGGTGTGGGTCTCTCACACAATGGCCCTTTCTTCACTGAGCTGATGGCCAGTATCTGGTCAGCCTCATCTCTTTAAAGTCAGCCAAGCTGGGTTCATAGCGCTGGTGGAGAGAGTGCTTTATTTGCTTAGGTGTTAGGAACACTTGAACAGGAAATTCAACTGTTTCAAATTAAGCACAAACAACTGTGTCAGGACAGGGTTGAAGGAGTGTCTGAAGTGTGAAAGGGAGGGGGATCAGAGATAAGCTCAGCCTCATTCATCCTCCATCCCTAAATTTGTCTCTGTGCAGCTAAGGGTACGATTGGCGCTGTAGTTCACAGCTAAAATTCTTCTGATTAATTACTGCAAATGGTTATATTTTTAACCTGACATCCTAAAGAAACAAGATTTGTGTGATCGCATTGTCTATGTATATGTGGTTGTCAGCTCCCGGTCACTTGTGAATTTTTGGGTTGACTTAGCTCAGCCTGCAAAATAGTCATTTTCCACGACCTCTCCTGAAATAAGGCAAGCAGGTGAAAAAGGGGCTTCAGAGAGGCAGAGGGCATGTGGCTAAGTGTCCTTTTAAAGACATCAGCATCAGGACACAGATTCCTAACAGCCAGACTTTGCTGGCTCCAGTACTTGTTTAGTAGTAACGTTTCCATATAAATAAACAGAACGTTCCTGCTGTAGGGTTGCGTGAGGCTGAATTTGGTATGTTGCATTTCACACTGCCCAACACATCCTATAACATAAACTCGCAGGCTAGCTAGTGCAGAATATTAATTTCATAAGGTCTGACTTGCTGGCTATACTCCCATTGACTCTATTAAATTAAATGTCAGTTTTGTCTGCCTGTGTTTTTCAGGATCCAGACCCACAGTTTGGTATTTTTAACAGTTTGAAAGTGTAAGAGTGCACAGCGCCTGATCTTTGCCTTGTGGGATACTACCTTTTGTACCTTGTGTTGGAGATAGAGCCCCATTAGAATATGACACAATTTTTAAAAAAATACATGGAAATTAATGAATGATTATATGCAAGAAAGCAGTGAGTTCGATACCAGCATGGCTGGCTGTTAAGTGACATACCATTATTTTAGGATTTAAACGTTCTTGTCTTAAATATCTGTGCTTTGTTCGTTTGGGCTTTTTGGGGGTTGAGAGGGTTGTTTTGTTTTTGAGAATAAAAATTCTGAATTTTCTGTATTTCTAACTGGGTCTTTTAGATCTTTCTACAGACTCTATTGAGAGCTAAACTGAACTCTCATTTTAAAAATTAACCTAATAATTTTTTCACTTTGTAATGGTGTAGAAAACATTTTAAATCCTTGAAAGTACAATTTCAGGCTGTTAAATGGAGCATTGTAGGTCCCCTTCTCAGTTGGAATTTATGTGATGTCTGGGATTGCCAAATTCAAGTCCGATACAAATTGCAACAGCTGAGTTAAAATTTTTAATCAACCTTGAAGATGAGGGTTTTATAATGGTTTCATGGGAAGCATGCCTCTTTGCAGCTGTATGAAAATAGAGGCCTATTCCAGTTAGATTCATCTACCCAGCTTTCATGAGGCAGGTTAGGTACATATTCTGTTGGGCTTTATATAGCCAGTCTCTCTCTTATTTCTTGCAGGTTCCCTTCAATCTGCCTGTTCTTCTCCCCCACTTCTGTCCTTCTCATCTTGCTCTTCTTCTAGTGTACCTTGACACTTAGAACTCCTTTTTTCCTCCTCATGGGCCATTTGTGAGTCCACTCCAAGGAAGCTGCTGACTGAGGTATACGATAGTGCTCTGCAGGAGGATGTTTCCTGTGTTTTTATTAACAAGTCCCAGTGCTACAGGCAACAGTCACGATTACTGTATGAATCAAGGCACACGTGGATACACACAGGGAGCTGGGTCCAGACATCAAATCCTTCATCCCTGAAGCATAAGGACAGTTCTCATGCCTAGGCAAAATTCCCCTGGCTCACTAAGTCTCCAGGTTTTTCAGTGTAGATCTCACAAGAGTGATATTGTTTGGTGGACCACATGTGTTCTCACACCCATGGCCTAAATACTACTTTCCCTTTCCTTTGTGATTAAATTGCATGTCAGAGACAAATACAGTGATTGCTGACATGGAGGAGTGCATTTAAGGAAGTTTTTAATGTATTTTAGTGTATTTAGATGGCTTGTGGTCAGCGAGATAGTGACAGAAGTGCTGGGGAGCTGTCTTTTATCCTGTAGTGAGACACAGAACACAAACAACAAACCTGTGTTGTGATGTAGCCATCATATTCATACCTGCAGCCTTCCTGTGAGCCAGCTGCTGGCAAGGCAACATCATTGCCTCCTGTAATGCATGGCATCAGTCAATACACCAAAGACTTCCTTTTGTCCTTTCCTCTCTCTGAATACTTCTGTGAGTTTAAAAACTTGATGTGTTAGTAAAGGTGATGCCTTAATAATTTCTAGTTGTTTGCTCTTCATGTATCTGTAACTGGGTATAGTTCTGTGCTTCTTACAAAGTGCTAAAAACCTCTGTTCCCAGCTCCTTTAGCCAAAACAATCCATCTGAATAGAAATCCAAGGACATATTCATTGCCTTAGGGCCCAAAAATATGTAAAAAACGGTGAAATGGGGGGGCAGGCCTGGGTTGGTTAACATCATCGCCTTTGGGTGCGATTGGAGAATTAAGGGCCAATATGCTAATGGAACAAAACTTATAAAAGATGAAGAGCTTGTAACACAGTGTCCATTTTGGGTTTAGTCCCACAATGGGCACTTCCCTTAACTGAATGTACCTTGAAGGCCTTAAATAAATTTGCTCACTTTTTATACTCCTAATTTTGTCTAGTTCTCTGTTTCAGATAGCCTGCTTTAGGCATCAAAGGAACAAAAATATCACACACCTGGGAAACCAAATATCCAAGCATGGACTCCAAATGAAAAGGAGTGTGATAACACAACAGTGGCTTTAACAATGTGTTTTCTTACTTCTTTGATTCCTTTCATCCAACTGATGTCCTTTTCTTATTTCCGCTTGCTTAGGAATCCTCTTTTCCCTTTCTTCTCCTTTCACCAATAGTTGACTTCATTTCTAGAGATCCCTTTACCTGCATCTGTCCTTTTGCTTCACAGTCTTTTTACAGCTATATTAATATTGAAAGAGCTTTCTCGTCTTTGTATTTATTGCTTTCTCCCACTTGCCAATCATTTATCTCCCTCCATGCCCAGATGCTGTAACAGCACTCCCTCTTTAGCCTGTTTCACCTGCCTGAACTTCCAGTTCCCAATTTTCAGTCTTTATTCTCTTCTTCCCAGTGCCTGTACTCAGATCTGCTTCCTTTTTTACCCCACTTTGCTCTTACTCTTCCCCATTTCTTTTCCAGCTTTTTCCATCCACAGTGTGTAAATAGAACTGTACTTTCAGCCACTTCTGCTCTTTTGTGTGGAGAATCTTTGTAAAAATCTGAGAGTAGGATTTAATCTCAAGCCTAAAATATGTTTTGGATGTTGTGGTGGTGATTCATGCCTCATTCTCACTCACATTAGGCCTGCTTCTAGTGCTTGGCTAGGAGTCCTTACAAATCCCTGGCACTGGAGGATATAGGGTATTGTTTCTTCCGTCACTGGATGTTACTGGATCAGGATTGCCTTGGAAGCATTATAATATGAGAAAATACTAAGACAGCAACCACACAGCAGTGGGGTGTGGGGAGCTGCAGCCAGCACCAGCACAAAGGGGTTTTGGGACACTGCATCATCTTTTTGCATTTACATAACATGTTTGAGTACATTCAAAACCCTGTGTGTCAGTGCTCTCAGTAGTTTCCTCAGGGCCTAGAGCACAGCTCCTGTAGGAGCACAGCTTGAATGTTATCTCTCAGTGTACCTATCAGTTGATACTACACAGGCTTTACAAATGCTGTAATACCTGCTTCTGCAACTGCTCCCCATAGTGAAGTCAATGGGATTTCTACAGGCAGAATGAATGCCAAACTCCACTACTTTAGATTGTAAAAGCTTCCCAGGAGTAAGGAGCACATCTCTCTGTGTCTGTACAGTGCCAAGCACACAGCTGGTGCTCAATGAATAATATATGTATGGGCTTGGTAGGAGTGACTGTTCATCTAGTGCAGCAGAGGTGAAGCATCTTTTTGTAGCGAGAGGCAATGCATTATGCCTTTTGCTGGACTGTTTTATAATTTAGGCTTTAAATGGCGAAAGTATATTAGCCAGCTAGTTCAGGGGAAGCTCATTTGCACCGCCTTCACACAACATGTCCTGTGTTTCAAATGACAGGAAGGATTGTTTGTTCTCTACAGCTGAATGCATAGTGATTAAACTGTCTGGGCACTAGCAGTAGGCAGCCATTGAACAGATCATTATTAAGGTGGCTATAATTACAGAGTCAAAGCAGCCCCTTGCAGCACAGTGGTAATCTGCTTTGAAAACTGGAGGCACAAAGGCATATCTCCTTTATATGTTGAGGCACAAGCTGTGTAAAGTACCTGCAGATTTTTATGTTACGTCACTCATGTCTTAAGCTGCTTCTGTCTGCTCTTTGGAGGCTGGCCTGGACAGGGGGATCTGAGGTAGAAACAAATGCTGAGTAAAGAGCTATTGAAAAAGAAAGAAGTATAGCTATGACACCACCATAAGAGCTCTCATGGTATTGCTTTAGTCATTAGCTGAGTGGATACTTGAGCTTAATCAGTATCAAAGGGACATACACAAAGTTATCTATTTCATTAAGCTAATTTGCATTACTCAGCTTACCGAGAATCAAATTTTCATGTATTGTCCATCTTGCTGTCAGCAAAATAAGGGGAGGGGGAGGAGTAAGTGGTAAGCAATGCAAGACTGAGATGTGGTGTTTATTCCTTTTGTCAGAGATACCTTCTAGTCTTTCAGGAGCCTTCTTGCTTTTGGATACCAAAAATACAGACTAGTAAGCTTTATAAAATTTATTTTCAGTAACTACTACTTAGAAACCAAACTTCCAGAGCTTTACTAAGTGTGAGATACTTGAAGCAGTGTTAGGCTTTTAACTGCTGCTGTTGTTGAAGACGGTAAGTGTTGGTTTGGGAGGAGGTGATGGGAGGATTAGAGTAGTTAGCTAAAAAAGACCTTTAGCCTCCTCTTGTCCACAAGAGACATCAGTGAACTGTTTCGCGTGAAGCTTCACACAACACTGCAGTCCCAAGGGAATTTCTGCTGCCATTTATATTGTACCAGATCTGGCTGTGGCTTTAGCAGAAAGCTGTAATGTGCTGAGATGGCTGTTCTTGTTCTTCTGTTTTGTCCCTGGTGCTCATTATGCTCTCTTCCTTCAGTACTGAATTTTTGCCTTTCTTTTTTCTTTTCTTTTCTTTCTTTCTTTCTTTCTTTCTTTCTTTCTTTCTTTCTTCTCTCTCTTTCTCTCTTTCTCTGAGAAGTCATGTTTGCTATCGTCCTTCTTATTGCGCTAGTATTTTAACTTAATTACTGTCAAGTGATTCCAGTTGTATAATCTGGTAGCTGTTTGCACATTAAACCTTCAGTTTGTCCAAGAGATTGTGGCTGAGGTTTGCTTTTAAATGTGAATTTGTTATGATGATTCGGTTATTCTGATTAGGCCCAGATGTTTGAGTCTAAAAATTAGACGTAATTTAACTTGATTGATTGGACAGAATGATGGAAATCTTTCATAAGACAACTGAAATATATGGGTCATCATTCTTCATGATATTAAAGCAAGACTGAGTGGTCAATTCTGTAGTCTGTTCCTAGATTCTGCGCAAGATTTCTCAAACATTACTGTTTCTAGAATCTGCTGATTAGGAAAAAGATTCAATAACTCTTTTGTTATTTGTGTGGCTTTTGTAGGTGTAACTAGAAAAAACGTAGCTCTGACAGACCAGTTGGTAATGATGGAAAAACTGAAAAAATGCACGATTTTGTGTTGCATATTTTCAGTGAGATGAATCATCATGTTTGTGCTCCTTGAACTGCAAAACTGTGCTCCAAAGCCTTGTCCCTGCTGAAACAGAAACTGTGAGCCATAGGTCCTCTATCTTGGGGAATGCATCCCATCTGTGTGCATGTGTGCATGTGTGCATGATTCAATTTTTAAGGAATTGGTACCGGGCTGGAGGTCAACAGCGGAATGCATTCGTTCGAGCGCAGAATGTTGATGTCACAAGTTTGGGGTGTTGGAAGTCAGTCATGGATGCTGTTATGCTGTGGAAATGCTGTCAGTATTTTTGCAGTTTAGTAACTAAAATGTTTGCTTAGAGAAAAAAAGGGGCCAGAGAAGGCTTATGTATTTGAATCAGGAGAGTTGCAGTTGGGAACAGCTCTTCTACTACCTGCAAAACTTAAAAAATAAATTCTCCTTTATCCACACACGTATGTGTTTTCTGTTTGGACAACTTTTCAAGACAAGGCCTTTTTAAATAAAAACTGCACAGCACCTAGCATTCTTGGAGTGAAACACAAACTGAGGAAAGAATAACAAAAAGGAGCTCCAGTAGAGTAATACCTCCTGGTGAAGGTATTTCTTTTCTCTTTCTATTGGTAGCACTGTTTTAATCCCAAGCAGTATCTTGCTATATAGGTTGTAGGAAACTTTATTTTTGCAGCAAAGGCAGACAGAAAGTAATTTACAGTCTTCTAGTTTATAGGGGGTCTGGCCAGCAGTAGAAATTATATCATTGAAAGGGCTGTGTAGTGCACAGTTTTGTTCAAATGAGGCAGGATGTTGTTTGACTGTAGATACGTGGTTGGTTTGTGACAAAGTAGCAATCAGTAATCAAATTGCTATTGTGGGAAATCATCAATTCATCCATCTATTGTATAGACAGATCTATTTGCAGAGTCAAAGAGGAAAAGTTGTAAGAAGGAAGGACGTAAGTTGGCTTGCTCTTGAATAGGCTCGAAGGAGAGGTTTCTCATCCTTGCATTGCAAACTGTTACCTCTGATGCCATATCTGGTTTTGCTAATTAGAGCTGCTTTATTTCAGGCTTGTCATAAAAGAGAGCATACCTTTTGTCTGTGTTTGCATTATAAATACCTTGAAAGCAGCATATTGGAAATGACAGGGTTTTTTCGGTTTGAGTGTGTTGGTTCACACAGTACAATTAATCCTACTTGAGAGCTGGGTCGGAGGACCCTTCAAGGGATACATGGCTTAGAATTTTTGTCCTAATGTGTTTGACCTTGTGTACTTCTGCACATGCAGAGCAAGAGAAGAGATTGAAGTGTAAGTTGTGCTGAAAAGATTTCTGTCCTCATTTTCATTTCCAGTCAGGCAAAATTCTTCTGGATGACTGTGTCCTGCCCCTGGGGAACACACAACAGGGCAACGCGCTCTGTTCCAGGCTGAGGGAAACAGTTGTCTTTGGCAGGTCAAGGGAAAGGAGGGTGCCTAGCTCTGCTGACTGAAAAAGAGCATGGGAGTTGATCTGTCTTCCTGACACAAAAAGGAGGAATATGCCTAGAGGACTCCAGGAAGAGTCCTTGTTCTCCATCTTCTTTGTTGTCTAGCGCTTGGGAGAAAGCAACCACCTCTCTTTGTCCTGGTTTTTCTGTATAAAGCCTGCCTTCAGAGCTTATCAGCATTCAGCTAAGACAAATTAAGTCACAAGTCAGCTTTATTAAAATGTACATTAAAAGATATATTTCAAGTTTAGTCATCCTTTGAACATCAAGTGCTAGCTTTTTATTTATGGGAAACACAAGCAATCTTCTTAAAGCTGTCCAAAAAAGGAGGGAAGATACAATCTGTCCCCATGAGCCTGCAGCAGAAATAATGTTCTCAGCTTTTGGGGAACATAAGGGTGTGTGTGAAGAACGGGAGTGATCTGTTCCGGTATTAGGAAAGCCATATCTGTTCTTGCGTGAGGAAAGCCAAGTCCTTTTACAAGAGAGAGACCCTACATGCAAGTGATGGGAAGAGATGGGATTGTGGGGAGCTCCTTAGGATTCAGAAAGGAAGCATACAAGCATTCCTCACAGCCTCTATCATGGAGGCATCAGAGTTTTCAGTCTCACAAACCAGTCCCATTCTTTATTAAATGCACTTTATTGTGGAACATTGCCAGTGTGCAGCTTCTTCTTGCTAGTCATAGGTGTGTGTTGCCCCTCCTGTCTGCATGGTCCTCCACGCAGATTGTTTCTTCCTGCCTGGGACAGTACATAATACTTTTAGGGTCCCAAGGGAAACAAGTCATGGTGCTTTTCTGACAGAAAAAAATCACTTTCTCGCTCTGCATGAGGGAGTGATGTTATGGTAGGTGTTGGTATTCAATGAGGCAAATTATCAATAAATTCCCACCTTTTCTTCCTGTGCTTAAGTGTTTGAGAACGTGCTATATTCATGTGTTGAGGTTTTTTTAAATGAAATTTTCTTTGGCATGTTCTGAGAGTGCTGTTTGTTCTGTAGCTGGCATGTTTCTGGCTTCACATGCAGTAAGTATAGCTTGCTGGTAAGTGAACTAAGTAAAGGTCTTTCTCCTTTCTGAATGTTTTGTGAGAGCATTTAGAAGCTCTGGTCTGTTCGTCTCATCGAGGTACCTCTATGGCTGTTGTCTAGCAAAAGCTGTTGCTAACCCCAAGGTGTCAGGGTCCTTCAGAGCTTCCAGAAAAGATTTTGTAGGTTAAGTGCTTTCTTTCAAAGTTGCATTTTCCATCAGAAGATGGAAAGTGCCTGAAAATATGTTATTCAGATCTCTTTGTTGCAGCAATTCATTGAGAGAAGTCTTCCGAAAAATCTATTATTATTGAGCCATCATAATACACTTCTTAGGCATTATTTGTCATGTTGTTCAGGATACCAGAAGTTATGAATATATATGGTCATAGACACTGCAAAATTGACTTTTTCAGAAGCATGTGTTGAATATAGGAGCACTCATGTGCAAAGAATTTCTTTTACTTCAAGCTGGTGTAGTGATGATTACTACAGAAGAATAATTCTGTTTTGGATTGCTCACAGGAAAATTTTAACCAGAAAAATACAGTGTGGAGCACAATCAAGACCATCTGATTTTCTTTCTCTAATAGAGTAAGAATGCAAACCAAAAGAAGAACTTCTTCTTTTTAAAAGATTAGGTATAACCTCAAATTTCCCAGGGAATTTGGATGTAGTTATTTCCATTTCCTAATGTTAGATGGGAGACTTTGCCCAAAACTCATGTAAAGTTAGCAGAATTTAACTGAGTCTTCAGTATGTGTAGTGTATGTAAGTATGTGTACTTTTCTGAGGATGAAAGTGTTAAATATATACAATGCTCTGTACCTGGAAGGCTTATAAATAGGTAAAGCATGAGCTGATGCAGATGGTACAAGCTGTAAAGCAGCTACAGGTCTTTCTGAATTCCAGTGGGAATCAGTGCTCCACAATCTAGCAGATGTCAGTGTCAGCATTTTCACTGGCATAAACAAAAACCAGCCAATGCCCTTTGGTTGTAACTGTGCTGCAGGCTGGGGAGCCACGGCTCTGTGGTGCCAGGGAGCACAGCCTGTAAGACATCCGTCACACCTGCGGGCAAGGCTTGGTGGGGGATGCCACACTGGAGTCCAGTCGAGAGCATTGCACCTCGATGCCTATCCAGGTCTCCTCAGTCTTTTCTAGTGAATTCAGCACTGTCCGTGCATACTGTCTTAAGTCTCATTGAAAAGTAATTTGATTCTCTGGACTAATGTGGTTTTTTATGCATTTTTTTTCTTTCTAAATGCTGGCAGGAATTTGGGGCTTGGCTGTAGATCAGCTCATGGCAGCTGATCAGTTCAATGTCCACATTATGGAGGCCAACCTAGAGTTAGAGGAAACTCTCTCTGCAGTATTTGACATAAATCACATAAGCAACTGAACTGCAGAGTAAGAAATAACAGCAGCAGTTCGTCAGCTATGCAGTCATCTTCCTTGTTCCTGCATAGGAATTTCAGTTCTGTGGGGCAAGCTAGGAAGGATTCATTTGGGTTAAAAAACACCTGGCAGACTTGTTAAAAAACCCTTAACTGTGTGTGGTACTACTCATGAAGCAGTATTGCTGAATTCACTTAGATGCAGTCAGTTAATGAATCATTGCTTTTCCTGTGACTCCCACCGTTACGGAGTGAAGTTGCAGGGTGTGGGGGAGAGAAGGAGGAAGTTTGGGAACAGGTCCCTGGTTGTCTGAGAAAGCCTTGGCATTTCAGTTAGAGTCAAACATTCATCAGTGAACCCCAGAGCAAGAGTCTTCCCATCCTGATGCTGGTGGATGTTATTTCATTGCTGGGATGACGCTTGCAATCTGTCTGTTACATACAGAGTAGGTTTATTCAGCTCCATAAAATTATCTGGAATATTAGAAGTGTTTCAGTTTCAGTTTCAGTCATTAGCTGTGTGCTGGTGCCGTGAAAATTACTTCTCTTCCTGTGTCTCTCATTATTCGATGTTGGAACCTGAATGCACGCAATCATTCCTAAAATAGCCATAGGAAGCACAAGCAATATAGAAACGTCTTTGTCTTGCTTCAGGGTTTTGGGCTGCATAGCTGAGCGTGCCCTAGTGTGGGACCTGGAAACAGGCTGCAGTCTCATCTGGTTGACAGTCTGGATTGTCCTTTGCAAAACCCTGCACGTGGTATCGAAAAGGCAGAGGTTATTTCCCGCAGAAAAAGAGAATGACTTTGCCTTGGTCTAGCAATGAGCCAGAGAACAGATTAGAGGCTTTTCCTATCTGCAAGGAAGCTCATCCATCATGCCCCATTCAGGCAGTCATACTCAGTGGGCTTGTTCTCTCTAGCTACACTGAACCTTTTTCTCCACAGCTTGTCCAAAGAAGCAAAGCAAATAATAACAGGGCTACTGCTTTTGTGACTTGTACTACAGGCATTTGTCAATGCTGCTTTGACTTCCTTTTCTATGCTGCTCTAATTCCCTCATGCTGCGCTAAGAAGCAGGTGTGAACAAATGTGTAAGGATGCTTGTATTCTTCAGCATGTGGGTGAATGTGTGTCAGTAGTTTATTTCTGTGGTGCAGGGCTCATCGTAGTCTAACTGTAATCTCTTTTCTTACTTTTTCTGACCCACACCACCTCAATTTTAAGTTTGCCCATGCAATCACATCGGATACTTGATGTTTCCACTCAATAATAGACCTTCAGTAATTAAAATGATCTTGCACTATTCTATTAGTTACAGGAATTGTGATTTTTATATTCAGAGGTTTATTGATTATAGCTGCATATAGCATTTTCTCTTAGAATACACTGAGTTACAATAATTAACCTTATGTCCAGGTTAACATACAGTATCATTTGTCTGAGCACTATCCTGGAAATAGTATTTTTCCTTAGGTATCTGTTGACTTCTTGCTATGCCTTCTGTCTTCTTCATAACTCTGAAGTGGTGGAATGAAGAGGAGAGTGAAAAATATCTCATGCTGGCATATTGAGGTGATCTCTACTCAAAAGGTGTTCTTGAGGGCACTTTCTAGAGTTAACTTGTCCATAATGGTGCTTGGATTATACATGATTTAAAATTTGGGGATTTATTGGGCATGAATCTAGGCAGAGCAAAGCGTAGAGCAAGCTGCCACTTGCAACTAGCAATTACTGGCAAGCTGCAGGTGCTAGATTGTTTTAAGCATCATGCTCATCTCAGAGGAAAAGCAAACTACATCTGTCTCAGAGTCAGATTTATTCTATTCCTTTAAAGCTTCCAAAAATACCAGCAAAAAAAAAAAAATCAGCAATAAAGAATAATCATGAAAGATAGAGATCTATGAAATTGCTCTAAAGTTTTAACAAGAAAACCTTTCGTGTGATATCTGAGCCTTTTAAGTTTGGGTGAATGTCTATGAATGTATGGACAACATGGGAGTGGATGGTTGTCTGAGGGAGAGAGATTTCAGAGGTAGAGCTGAGAGGCAATGTTCCCAGTTTGTTTGTTTTCTTAGTACTTGGAGTCTTCTGGTATTTCCTTCTACCTATGTCTATCCACAAGTATTTTAAAAACTTCTTTCAGGGATTACTTTTTTTTTTAATCTGTCAAGGACAAACATAATTTTTCTTGAAGACTTTACCAGGTTTCCAGAGGGAAAAGCCTTTCCCTTTCTTCTGCGTGTCGTAACTGGATTGCTTCACCACACTGTGTCCTTGTGCTGATCAGCTCTCCCCAGAATATGATGCTGAAGTTGCACTCTCCTCAATAGGTGCACTCTCCAATGGTGACTGTCACTTTCAGTAGTGTGTTGTCCACAGCTGGAGGAATTAATATGTAAATGGCAATGTTCTTGAGCATCTGAAGTGCTACAGTAGATTTCATTTATATTTTAGGGTAGGTATGTATTTTGATGTGGTATCAAACCACTTCATGACAAAGATGATTGGTTGCCATTTGAAAAAATAACCAGACAAAATTTGCTTTTTCTCTCCAGATAAATTAAGGCAGGCTAAGGGGTTGATTTTTTGCATAAATGGATTTAGGGGCAGAACTGGCCAAATTGCACAACAACTAAGCAGTGTAGTCTGATTAACAGCTGACTTAAGTGGGGGGATTTGCATTTCTCTACTGTTTCATCACGTTAAAACATGGACACTTTAATTTCAAGTGAATGGGAGAAGTGTCCTGAAAAATACGGTTGGGGTTCATATTTAAGTGCTTGAGTGTTTCTTGCATTAACAAAAAACAAAGGAGAGTTATTTGTGATTACACTGGACTTTAAACACGGTGATATTAAAATCACACTATAATGAAATTGTTTAGGTTGGAAGGGACCTTAAAGATCATCTAGTTCCAATACGCTTGCAAGGACACCTTCTGCTAAACCAGGCTGCTCAAAGGACTGTACAACCTGGCACTGAATACTTCCAGCAATAGAACCTCCACTGTTTCTCTGGGCAACCTATTCCAGTGCCTCCCCACCCTCCCAGTTTGAAGCCATTTCCCTTTGTCCTATCACTACATGCCCTTGCAATTTTCTATAGGATCCTAACTTTTTCTTCAAAGTTAAGCTATGCCATTATATATCAATCTGATCTGTTATGCAAATCGAGTAAATGGACTGGAAATTAAGTTTTTCTTCCTGGATAGATGTATTGGTTTTGCTTGGCCCAGTTTTTGGTAGTGGGAGGGCCCCACNCCTGGATAGATGTATTGGTTTTGCTTGGCCCAGTTTTTGGTAGTGGGAGGGCCCCACCAAAGATGGCTCCTGTGAGAAGCTTCTGGAAGCTTCCACCATGTCCAGCAGAGCCAGTCTCTGATGGCTCTGAAGATGATGGACATGCTGCTGGCCAAACCTGGGCCAATTAGAGATGTTAGTTACGCCTCTGTGAAAACATATTGAGGAAGAAATCAAAACAATGTGAGCACGCAGTTCTTTTTAGCCAGGGAAGGAGGAGGAGGTAAAAATATGTGAGGGAAACAACATGGAGGCACCAAGGTCAGTGGAGAAGGTGGGGAAGAAGTGCTCCAGGCACTGGAGCTGAGAATCCTCTGCCAGCTGTGGTGAGGACCATGGTGGAGGAGCTGTGCCCCTGCAGCCCATGGGATCTACAGGGGATGCAGAGATCCACCCCCAGCCCGTGGGGAGGTGCCCATGCTGGAGCAGGTGAATGGCTGGAGGAGGCTGTGATCCAGTGGGAGTCCCAGGGCAGAGAGAGGCATTGTTCCTGAGGTGGAGCAGCCTGGCCTCGGAGGTCTGCCCCCCTGGACAAGAGGCCCACACAGCAGCAGGTTTGGGAGGACTGCTGCTCGTGAGGTTTGGAACCACGTTGGAGGAGTTTGTGGAGAGCTGTCTCCCGTGGGAGGGACCGCATGGCACAGCATGGGAGCAGGGGGACGACTCCTGTCCCTGAGCAGCAGACCTTGCTGACGAACTGACCAAATCCCCACAACCCCGCTCCCTGCACTGCTGGTGGGAAGGAGGGAGGGGGGTGAGCAGACAAACGGTGTCTTTAAGGGCTTTATTTTGTTTCTCATTGTCCTTCTCTGACACTGTTAGTAACAATCACTTTGTAACTTTAAGATGGGCCTGTCCTGCCCTTGAAGGGTTTTTCTCCCAGTTCCTTATCTCAACTCGTGGGCCTTCTGTGTGTTCACTTTTTTTTTCCCTTTCCTCTGCCCAGCTGTGGCAGAGGAAAGTGGAGTGAGTAGATGTCATGGCATTTGGCCAAAGTGCTAAACATGACAATAGAGGGTGAAGAAGGGCTGCAATCCATCTATGTACCAGCTGTGAAAGGAAACAAATGCTGAGTATCTAAGGGAAACTGAGTTGGCTGATCTGTGGGGGATTTAGGATTAATACCTGATCCCAATGTTATGTTTACAGCAGGTATGTGGCAGCTGAGACAATGTCTGCAGGGCTGTGTCTAACTTTTAATCAGTGACATTTGTAAATGCTGTTGTGAAAACATACCTGACTTTGTGTTTTACCTTTGCTGTCCAAAAGGAGAAGAAAGCAAAGGGAGAGAACGTTTTTCTCCCATTACATCTTTGGGTCACCTGCACCTACATAATATTTATTCCATCTATCAGATGAGGGAATAGAAGGTCAGGTGACTGGCACTGATATTTCCCAGGCCAAATGAGTGTTGAAGAGAGTAATGGTGTTGCTGGGAGTATATCTGTTTTCTATTAAGCATGCTGAGATGAAACAGCAAAGTATATATTAAAGATGATGTTCTCTCCTGTCAAAAGGCAGTGATTGCTACATTTAGCTCTCAAATCAATTCAGAATCTTGACAGAGTTTTGCTGAACTCCCACAAATAATCAATAGAGCTATTTTTATCTCTTAAATGAGTGAGACTTTAAAAAATAATACAGACATCTTTGTAATGACTGACCAAGCTGTTCCAGAGTTAAGCCTATTGCTCTGTATGATTAGGGATGTTGAGTAAAATAGGTTATTTAGGCATTGCCTTTGTTCCATTCTGCAGGTTTATAACCCCAAAATAAAATTGCAAATGTTTCTGGCAGTCATCCTTCAGGCACAGATGGCTTTCCTCCCAGTTTTGGCAAGCCAGATTTCAGTATAAAACTGAGCAATTATTAGAAAGTGAAATATTGCATGATATAATATCACTACCTTCACCATCAACATCATGACAAATGGAGCGTTTGTTGTTTCAGAGTCGTGTGAGAGAGCTGGTGCCACTGCATTACCCCTTCCTTAAAAAGCTGTACCTGCGCTGCCGCTGGTGATGCACACATAGATGCATCTTGCTAGAGCAGATGCTTTAGCAAGGAACTGTAGCCATTTTCTCATTTGTGTTGGCTCTATATTTCAATGCAAATATCACTGAACAGGTGGCTGATGAGGCCCCTGTGGACTGTTTACAGTAAAGGTTACAACCAAAATCGATAGGCCTGAGATGCTTCTAATTCCATCTGGGAGATGTTCATCTTCCATCTGACTGTTTCCCCTCCGAACAGCAGCATCCTATTAGCGCTGCAGTCATCAGAGATGTCTCACTCAGGTCAGCAGAGGGTTTCTTCTCTTTAGGCGTCCATTTGTTCTTTACATTTTCATTTTGCGCTGCGCTGGAGGGAGCAGCAGTGTGGCTCTTGACAGGACAGGTTGCCAGCATTAAGCATGCTGAGTTTTGCCTACTGACTTGACACCTGCTACTCCCGTTTGACAGGCTGAGGCTCATCACTGCTGCCTGGGGGCTGTCCAGATCTTTTCAGTTTATCGCTTACTGAGGCAGGAGGTAGTGATGCCACGTATCATAGGTGACATTATTGTGTGTGTGGTGTGGCCTTGTAAAGATGCAAATGAGGGAAAAACTGATGTAGACTCAGGTTTATGAAAACAGAAGCAAAATAAGCACATGCCCCTGAAACTTGTGTCAAAATACTTCATGTTTGGGCTGAAACTTTATTTTAGATACATTTTTGCAAGTCTTTGTGAGAAAATCTGCATGGCCTGTCAATCTGTGTTTCATTAAACTAGCAATGAAGCATGTATTATTCTTTTTAATGAAGGTAGGTACTGTTGCTTACTATATGTGGCAAAATCGCTCTTATTGGTATCTTTCCCTTGGGCCTGATCATCATGCCTGGCATGCAGCCCGCAGCAGCTGGGCAATGAGTAAGCAGTACTGAATCCAATTAAAATGCTAGTAAAGCATGTATAGCAGAGGGCACCCATGCAGTCCTCTTATAGTCAGGGACAACTTTCTGATATGCACAAAAGACGAGAGAGAGTGGTGCTCCATACACACAAGTTAGGGTCCACAGTGTTGCCAGACAGGTGTGGGCTTCCCTTAGGCACTGCCTCTCTCCCCTCACCAGTGCTCAGGAACAAACCCTTGTTACCATGAGATCTGAAGGAGTACAGGTGATTACCCCAACACATTCATGTTCCAGTCTCTCTGGAGTAAGGGCCAGCTACCTGGAGTGCAAGAGTGCTTTTTTGGCCACATGAAATGTGTGGCCAGCTGTAGAGACAACAGGAGCAGAACAGGAGAGGAAAGATAAATGATGGCTGCGCCACCAGTCACGAAAAGACGTTGGAAGTTGGTGGTGATGATGGGCATGGAGCTGGCATTAAGTCTCTGTAGCCACCTGCCCCAGCATTCAGGTGACTGAGCAGCAATTGGTAGAGAAAGGGCAACATGGGTGAAAAAGCTGTCCATCCCAGGCTCTGCCCTGCCACTGCCAATTCAGTTGCAATGTCTGGCACTCCATGCTGTGTCTTGCTGATAGCAACTTGTGTCTCATCTCTCTTGAGCTTCCCAAGCACCTGCTGAGCTTCTGTTCACTCACATCTGTCTGATCCCCTTGGCACCGCTCAGCCAAGGCATTTCGCACGAGCCCTTCTGCTGCCTGGAGCAGCCGTGCGAGGTGGCTGAGCAGCAGCTAACACACCACACAGCCAGGCATAGACAAAGGATGCTCTCCTGAACAGCTCTGCTGTGCCAGCCTAACTTTCCTCATTCGCTGGGAGCTGCAGCCTTCAGGTTGTATTCCTCTCTTTTTTGTTTTTGTTGTTGCATTATTCTTAATTCCTTCCTCTGTCTTGCATGGAACTCTTGTCTTTCACTTTCTAGGAACTGTGAATTTAAAAGGGTAAATAACAGTGACGGTGTTTTCCACTCAGGGTTTTCCAAACGCTTAGCCAACAGAGTTGAAGGATGCTTGCCAACGACTCATGGCAAATCTGTACCATAGCAGGGAACAGCAGGCAGGTTGGCCAACTGGTCTCCATGGTCTGCCTTCAGCATGGCAAGGCATTGCTGTATAGATCAAAACCTGCTTCTTATGTGTGGGTAGATCTTGCTCTGTGAGTCTCTTTTGATGAGACACTGAAGTAAGACTTGGGTTCCTAAATCACTTGTGTGCCTTTAAACCTCTTGCCACAGAAGAATCTCCAGTCTTTTTACCTCTGTTATGAAACTCAAATCAGTTCCTTCCCTTCTTTTACATGGCTGGATATGATTATAAGAGCTATTTGCTGAGTAGTTCCAGGACCAGTTCATGTAGGCTACTGCTTTTCCTGTTGTGCATTTTTCCTTAACAGTAGTTCAAATTCATCTGTCTTCCTTCTTTAGTTTCCTCAGTGTTTAGTTACATGCTATGCCTTCTTGCTGGACTGTCTTTTTGAAGAACAAATTATTTGTACATATTTGTAGAAACGAAAAAGTTTGTTGAAGACGATCACAGGTTTTTAGGGCCAGTAGGTTTTCTGGCCTTGCTTCATGCATGGCATAGACCATGGAATTTTGTCTGTTGATTCTCACATTAAGCTTAATAATCTGTGGATTGAAGTGCAGCTGTTGTGTATGAACACAACCCATCATGACAGAAAAAAGTTTTGTAATGAATGAGTATAACAAGATCTATTCATTACGAAGCAGTCTTACTGTGCCATGGGAAAATTCTGACACGGTTGCATTCTTTGATTTTTCTTGGAGTTATGCTGGGATTAGCTGAATGTACAGTGAGGTAAAAGCAACAAGATGGGAGGTTTTCTAACAGGGAAGAGCATCCCTTTCAATAGTTAGAAATGTGCCTATGCAGTCACTGCTGTTGCTGTTGAATTTGTTCTCAGGATCAAACCTGGCCTTGCACTTTTATGGAGTTTACCAGGAAGTTCACTCTTCTGTTTAGATTTTTCATTGGATTTGTGTAACCCTTCTGGAACAAACAAGCTGTAGATAAAATAACCTGCCTGCTAGGGTATTGTGGCAGGAACCACGTAATTCTTTTCTTAGCCAAGCAGCGAAGGAAATAATATAGGCATTTCTATAGGTATTTCCACACAGACTGTTGTATATGCTAAAAATATCAGACAGCAAGAAGCAAAGCTCATTATGGTGACTTCTTGCTGGCATGGATAGCTATGGATAGCCATTGTGGAAGGCACTTGGCACAGTAAAATTAGGCTTTTCTCCTTGTTTTGAAATGATCATTACTTTCTTAGCTTCAGAAACTCCTTCATGCCAGCAGCATGAATTTTACAAAATTAAATTATCCGATGTCAAGCATGTATATGTGGGTGACACATTTGTATGTATATATATATAGACTTTGATTATTGTACTAAAAATAATAGTAATAGCCCCTATGTTATACCAGTATCCAAACATCCCACTTAGAAGTGATTAATCTTTGGGCTGGAGTGTACAAAGAAAGAAAGCTATTCCACCTAAGAAAGCAAAACTTTGACTTCTATATACATTAAGAGATCATATGGCTTATTTATATTAATTATAATACAACCAAAAAGAGGGAACGCAATTGGCCAGAACAAGATGTCTTACACAGGTATTTGAAACATCAGCTTCAGAAAGAAGAATCAGAGCACCAATGTTCAAAAAAATTCATATTTGCCTAGGTTTAGGAATGCAAAAAGTAGATTATTTGTGGGTTTTTTGAAGCTTAGAAGAAATTTAATCTATTCTGTCAACTCAGCGACTACAAATCACTGGATTAGACATAGATTATAAAACATGCTCTTAAACATTTGCAGGGCTGTATTTTAATAGCATGCTTGATAATAAAAGACCGTCAAAACTCACTCTTCTTGTCACCAGTAGCTTCCTTCAATAAGAGTAACAACATTTTGAACCAGGAGAACTGGAGTTCTCACACCCAGTTCTCTCTCTACCAGTATGGCTTAGTGCAGGCCAGATTGAATTGCAGTTCAGATCTCTTCATGAAAGATGGAGAGCTCTTCATTGATGTTTGCAAAACTTCTATTTTGAGACAGTGCCTGTACTCACTTGGCATCACTGTCTAACTACTCGTGCTTCATCAGCCACTGCGTTCACAAGCACTTTTGATTAGAAAGTAGTTTCAGCACAGTTGCAAGTGAGAGCATTTGCATCACTCCCAGGGGCCCAACCAGAGGGAAAAATGTACTAAAAATAAGTGTGACCTTCTTGAATCAGCACTTTTCTGAAATTCCACTGAAACGGTATGGTTCTTTCCGCCATTGTAAGAACTGCAAAAGTAACAAGAAGTTTGAATAATTACCTCTGAATAAAAAGCTGCCTTTGGATGCAACTTAGTCCTCCTCAGTGTTAATTTATTGCCACGGACATTGATACACATGTAGCCCACTTGTATCATTGACCTGTCAAAGTAGATACTTTGCATACACATTTTGTGAATCCAAACAACTATGTTGGCATCAGAGCAACAGAGGATTACGCTTTTTTTTCTCTCTTCTCCCTCTTTTCTCCCCCAAAAGAATCCCCTTAAGAATGAGAGAGAATTTCATATGCTTATAAACCTAGCAATCTATGTCAGTTCATTTGCCAGTTCATTTTTTTTTTTCCAGGTAAAAGAAAGCAGATCTGGCCCAACAGCATGTACATGAAATCACAAAGTAAGCGTGCTGGGCATTGTTCATTTTCCTGGAAGCTGTCTTCCGTGCAGATTTACACGGAGCAGTACACATGTCTGAATGACAAGCAGAGAGTGATGGTGCAGAATCACCCATGGGAAAAGTTTTTCAGGCTCTAAAGGGGAGTGGCAGAGCCATGTCTGCAGTACTGTGATGCTTTCCTCGCAGCATATGCATTGTTAATAGTGGATTATGTGCTGATGGGGAGTAATCGAAAGCAGCCACTCTTATGCTCCAGAGTCTCACTGCGAGCCAAGTGGTTTGAATTGTTAGCCTGAAGACTGATACTGTAGATGAATACAGTTTGAGTGGAAGAATTGGATTGCTTCCTAAGTTCTTCCCGTTAAACTGCTGTTCCTCGTGTACATTTCAGGAAAGATTTGTACATTGGATTGTAGCAATTTCAAGGAGAAAATAATTTCTGTCAGTTTGTGTAGTAAGGCATTTTGTTTTGTCATTTTGTAGTGTGCTTACAAGGGCAAAATTTTTAAAGCAGCGAAGTGGCATTTTGAAAAATTTCATAGAGATAAAGGAATTAGCCCCTTTAATGTGTATACCTCACTTTAATTAAAACCTTTTGAGGGAAACCGTCTTTCCAAGCCTGCAATTTACTTCTGCTGCTTATTTCTTCTTTGGGCATTCCAAAGGGCCCCAAATGACAACAAATCAAAAGAAGCAGGTCCTTCCCCAGAGAGCTAACAGTCAAGAGAAAATGTAAGTGATGACTAAGGAGACAAATGGAGGAAATGCATAGAGAAAGTGTCTACAGGAAGACGCAGCTGTGTCAGTAGTCATTGGCCTAACCAGTGCTAGATGGAAATGCTTCTCTTGAGGCTTGTATGACTACCTTTTAGTATGCATTCTCCTATAAGGAGAAAAATAACAGTGTCTGCATTGTATTGCATTTATCCGTGCTATTTTGATCTTTTGCCATCGGACACTTTGTTCAGTTAAGGTGTCAGTCATTGCCTTACATTAATGTTTTTTTCTTCCTAGACTTGGTCTAACTTGGTCTCTCAGTTATTTTGTTAATAGAAATAGAGAATCAGCCAAATTTCCAATTTGTGTGTTGAAATAATAATAGACTAACACAGAGTGTAATAAATCAGTAGTCCTTATGGACCCTATCACCCTGCAGCACATCCCTGTTCCGAACCATTTATAGGAACTGAAATTTTATTTGAAAGTAAATATCTGATGAGGCAAATTAATTATTGTGACATTTTTCAATTGGGTAGAAGATGAGGAATCCAACATTTAAGATTTGCTAATGCTTTTTTTGGCATCAAGCAAAGAGACACAGGTATCTAATATTAAATAGTGCTGCAGAAGGGCAAGTTAGCACTTTGTTTGCCAAATTAAGTTTCAAAGACTATGTAGGTTATGAAGTTTGACTTTCTGCCCATAAATCTTGAATGACTGACAGACCACTGTAAAATAGCTTTGTTCAAAAGGAATCTTTGGCAGGCGGCATCAAAGCTTTGAAACTCTGGAAGGGATGAAAAGAAAACCCCACTTTTGCACTGATTTCCCCTACAGATCAATGTCTCTGTGAAATTTGCCTTGGAATTATGAAGTATTTACTGTATTATGTGCTGTTTTCTTTCACTGTATCCAAAGGCCCCAGTAGTTCCTTTTATCTTCGAGATTTAGGGATATTTTTGTACATGAAGTCTGAATGAATGAATGAATGCATCAGTGGAACACGAGGGAAAAAAATGCTGGATTTAGACAGTTCTTTTCTTCCTTATTTTGTCACAAGTTGGAGTATTGGTTTTACGACACCTAAATTTATGGGTACATATTTTTATGGTAAAGCCCAATGACATGTTCTGAATGCTCCATCAAGCTCTCTCAGTGTTTCTTCACTTGATTCACAGCTCTGCAGGGTATGAATCAGTCCTGTAGTATAACTCTTAATCTCTTTTTAACCAGAATAATGTAGTGTGGGGGTTTTTTTATTTATGGTGTGTGTCATCATGTCATCATCTAATTATGTAAACCAAAGAAGGGGAAAATAAAATATTTCTTGGAAAACTCTTGTCAGCTGTCGATCAGTGCAGGAGATGAAGTGTCTTTATTGCGTATAAGCAGCAGAGGCAGAAAATTTTTTGTAACACACTGGTCCTTAAGTTTATCCTCAAGCAAGATGTGGCCCTGGTGGGGCATGGGCTGAAGAATAACTGGCTTTGTTTCTGCTTAGAAACACAACATGCCTCATCAGGTACAGTGAGAGGCTTGAGGAGAAAAACTCCCTTGTTGGGGTACGCTCCCAACGCCCTGCCCCCTCCCGGGCGAATCCAGACACTGACAGCCTCGGGGGGCAGGAGTCCAGACTGTGAGCACGCCCCTTGGGCTGGTCCCACGGGTGACAATCACCTCAACCCCGCCCCTTCTTTGAGCACCTTCCCTGCCCGTCAGGGCCAGTGGGCGGTACGGGGCGTGGTGATCCTCCTCTCTCCTCCCCCAGTTCTAGAGAGTTCCATGTTTCTTGCGTGGAGATTGGTTGTACACATGTCTGTATTCCTTGGTTTCACCCTTGAGTTATGTTGGTTGGTTGCTTATGTTCTGTTAACGCCCCCTTACTGTTATCCTATTGGTTGTCTCCTCCCCTTAAAACCGCGTGGCCCGGGAACCTCGGGGTCTCTCGTGTGGATCCTCTGCGCTGTTGTTCTCTTCCCTCCAANTACTGTTATCCTATTGGTTGTCTCCTCCCCTTAAAACCGCGTGGCCCGGGAACCTCGGGGTCTCTCGTGTGGATCCCGTGCACTGTTGTTCTGTTTCCTCCAACCCGAACCCGAGCCTGACCTTCAATAAACCCTGCCACCGGAGACAGCTCTCTCACTGTTTTGTTCCCTCCACCGATACCACCAGCTAGCAGGCAGACGGACCTGAGGTTGAGAGCCTCCCTCCCAGGGAGAAGAGCTCCGGAGTACCCGCCCGGTTGCCCCAGCGACCTCCTCTCCTCTGGTACACAGCCCAGGGAGGGACAGAAAGATCCTTTTATTTATTTTATTACAACTATACTCCCTCTACTTTCCAGTGGCTCTTTACAGCTCTGATTCAACAGAAGGTGCTTAAACCCTTGTTTGTCTTCCACAGGGTGAAGTGAAGAATTGAAGCCTCACAGCTGAACTACTATGAGGTCAGAAGCCTTGCTGCTATATTTCACACTGCTACACTTTGCTGGGGCTGGTTTCCCAGAAGATTCTGAGCCTATCAGTATTTCGCATGGCAACTGTAAGTATAAGGGGCCAGAGGACTTCACTTAATACTGACCAGGGGACTTTGAGTCAACATTATTTCACTACAGTTGCAGTGGATAAAGTTGGTTTTTTTCTTGATTTTGCCCAGATCAGCCAATCTGTATTCTCAGATACTAATACAAAAAAATTACTTTTTCACGTGTTATTATTTGTTAATCTAGTACAAATAATTGAGCTTACTTCATGAAGCTGGATTCTGCTCTAAGCATTAGGCACTTTTTTTCCTAAGCTGGAATTGTAGCTAAAAACTAAATTAAGACAAGGAATCTTTTATGGCAGAAGCTCCCTCCTTTATGACCAACAGAGATTGGCAAACTCTCTAAAATCTAATGTAACACCAACAGCTGCAAATCATATTGAGATTTGCTGGCTAAACAGGTGGAGAGCTTTCTGTGCATTTTGCTGTGGTCATCAGGCTTGACTTCATTGATTCTTTCACATTTGCCTCAGCTCAATTGTGATTATTGAAAAGAAAATTCTTCAAACAGAGTCTCAAAGTTTCAGATATTTATAAGAAAGACTTTAGCATCTGAAATTCTAAAAGTATGCTGGGGAGTAGCAAGTCAGCCAAGGGCAGGCTTGTGTTTAAGCCTCTTTTGTTCACTGTGCTTTGGAATGGCCTTGGTGCCCATAAACTTGTCTGTCGTTGGTAACACCAATGTGAAAGACAAGACTCCAGGGCACACCCGAGGTGCTGCAAATGCTAATAGAAATCTGGGATACAAGAACAGGGAGGAACTGCTCTGAGGCAAACCCCGGTGAAACATGGCTAGTGTGACCACTGGATCTTCAGCACCAACATTTTCATGCTCTAGAAAGGCAGTGCTAATCATCCTTGCTAGTGCAAAAATAGACAGCCTCGATCCTTTTGGAGAAATAGATCATGAAATAGAACATTTTTCCTCTGCAGCATGGCATGCTGAAGTGGACATGAGTGCCCCCAGCTCATTCTAGATCCACAAGTAGCAGAGGAGACATTACTGAAAAGCAAACTGCCTGAGAGTTAAACTTGGCATTTTGCATGTAGGACATGGTCAGAAGGATAAGGCTTCTGAAAGTAAGTCCTGTCTGGTGTCTTAATTTTTCTCTTCAAGAGTTCTCAGCACCTGGTTTGGAGAGAAGTTCCTTCTTCTGTTCAGTTTTGTCACCAGGCTTTCTGACACATGACACTTTCAGGTGCTTTGCTGATGCCATGCTCTCAATCAATGCTTTGACCAAGCTTAACAGGTGCAATACTTTCAGAAGACAATAGCTGAAAACACTAATGCAGTAGATGAGTTTCTTGAGAAACAGACTATCTCAAAGAGCTGCAGGTTTCTGGGAAAGCATATTTATGGGGAAAAGCATAGCTGGATGCTAGTCAGCTCTGTATAATATGCACTTGCAGCAGTTCTGCACTGGTGATGATGCTCATCAGAGGATCATCCTCCTCCTGTCTTCTGTCATTTTATTTACTTAATTAGCTCCTTGTTCATGCATCTAGATCTTATGATTATATGATAAGTATGAAATCTAACATCTAACTTCAGTAAAGTGGCCCTTGATCAGAATTCTTCACTATTGTTATAGGTTGTACACACATCTGAGGAGCAGTGGCACACCCTGTGTATGCTGAGTTTTCACCCAAAAAATAATGGGAATAGACAATAAATGCTCTTGCTAATTAGTCAAGTTGTGTGGGGGATAGCTGACTTGTTGATAGCATCAGATCAATACAGGGCTTCTAACCAGTATTGCCATCCAGTTGCCAGAAGGACTGGAGTATCAGACTGGTTGCCAAAATAATGTGCAGTGGCTTTCACTTCAGAAAGTTCACGTGGTGATTTCACACCATTTCTCAGAAATCCCGCAGCTCTTGTATGACGGCAGCCCAGCCCTGCAGAAAACCCAGGGAACTGGCACTTTGAACCAAGGAGGGCCAAGACTTTTGCTTTAGCCACTACCAGTCCAGTCATTGTGGTGATTGATGGGCCACTGTGAAACAGCTTTGTCCTGATAGACATATTTGGCAGCCAGGAGCAAGCATTTAAGCTCTGCAAGCAGTGAAAGAAAAGGTGTGAGAAAGTGCCATGTACCTGTGTGCCAAGAGCTCCAGAACAGCTTAATGCTTTTAAAAAATCACTGTTTTTGTCCTTCTACAAAGGTGATGACTTTCTCCTTTGTAGCTGTGCAGACTGTAACCTTGAAAAACTCTCCAGCTCTCTGTGCTCGTGCCTTCCAGCCCCACGCTGTGCTTCCAGGACAGAACAGAAACCATGGATTTTGGCTGTAGCTGGGCCCCGTGGTACTTCATGTTAGCACCATTTCAGTTTGTTGTTCTGTTTTGACCTTGTTGATCTTTTTTTCCTTCCTACAGATACAAGACAGTATCCGGTGTTCGTGGGTCACAAACCAGGGCGGAACACCGCACAGAGGCACCGGCTGGACATCCAGCTTGTCATGGTCATGAACAGGACCCTCTACGTTGCTGCTAGGTCAGTAGTCTCCTGCTTCGCCTCCTCTCTTACTGACTTAAGAGGAGGAAGAGAAGACAAGGAATATTCTAAGTTCTTCTCTGATGACACATTATTTTAAGCATTTTCTCACACTCAGAGAGAGCTTTGCAGCCTGTCAGTAAGATGTGTTAGAAACGTTGCTAGATGGTCAACTGAAGTTTTGTGACATGTTACACCTGTGTTTTAGGACTACGTGCCTCTGCCTTCGTTTGAGACCTTCTAGAGGGAAGTTGCTAGGGAAATAATTTAGTTCCATGGAGAAGCAGTTCCATCCTCATCCTTTCATTGTGCTTGTGCTCACCAGTAACGACAAATTTTAGAGAATAATTCTTCTGTGCACAAATGCATATTTTGATAAGAGTTATTAGAATGTAATTTTGCTGATTTCAGCATGTTTTTAGTATCTTAAGACAAAAAAAAGAAGCAAGATGCTACGACAAGGTTACTTGTATTTAGTGTTTTGATTTTTTTGGAGAGTCATATGGTGCGGACATGAGTATGTCTTTTTATAAAAATTGCGTATAGAGCCACCCATTCAGTTTGCCTAGCTCAGCTTGCACTGTCAGCCTCGGTGGAGCTACACCCATTGATTGCACAGCTGCCAACCTGGCACAGATCAGATATTAACACTTCATCTCCCTACCTGTTGTTAGCAAAGAAGATTGACGATCTTGGAGTGGGAATTACATGAGCCATGCAGAATGAGTGCAAGATGGGTCCAGATGAGCAAGGGTGGGTGGTCCAGTTTAGGAGCTCTTGGACCCAGATCCAGTTTGGGACCTCCCTGCAAGCTGCCTCTCAAGTAGCAGCTTGTTTCCTGCCTGTTTTCTGGACCTCCATTGGAAAAATACACACCTTTCTGCATGTGCCACATAAAACCAGGCCGTTGCTGCAGATGGGAGAAGTGGTGGGTGGGATGGCCAGGAGTGAAGGGGAAGAGCTGCTGAGCAGGCAGCCTCTCACCACCAGCCCTGTCCGCACAGCTCTTGGCAGCCTCGGGGAGCTGCCTGGCGTTCCTCTCCAGCAGCCATTCCCTACCTCCTGGGTGGTCGGATGTGTCCTGTGGGGAAAGCTGCCTGTGGATATCCATGCCGCACCGAGTAATTGGTAATTCTGTTATGCCGGCACGGCCACTGAGTGACATTTTCAGTCAGAGCCGTGTCCCTGGCTGCTGGAAGGACGCACCTGTTCCCCTGCCCATCGCAGCTGCACTGGCTAATCGTAGCTTCCTTGCTCTTCTTGCGTTCCCTGCTCTGCACAGGGTCTGGGTGGCAGAGCTCAGGGTTCTCACGCTACGACCTGGCATCTAGTCCAGGTGGAGAGCAAATATCCTTCCACGGGAGCTGCGGTGGTGTGGGGCATAGGGCACAAGGAGAGGTCAGCCCTGCAGTAAATGGCAAAGTCCTGTGCTTTGCCTGAGTTCAGAGATTAGTATTTTGCTGTGTTTAGTGGGATAATGAGTGGAGCAGGGGAGAGGGATGAATAGGTTTGAAAGGTGGTGGCAGGATTTCCTCCTTTTCATGGCTGAACTCCCTTTGCTTTCCTTATTTGTTTTCCTTTAAATTAGGAAATTATTTGCAGTGTGATGGTGGTAAATCCGCTTTGCAGATTTCGCTCTGCTGTTTTCGTAGTTTGTTCCCAGACTGAGATTGACGCAATTAGACTGTCGCTGTGCCCAAGCAACTGGCATTACAACAGGAAAACCCATAGAAATAGTTTTGGGATATGAAGCTGTCATGTGCACAAATTATATAAAGAATTTTAATATTTGGGGGATAACATTTACTAGTATGTGAATATGCATTCTTCCATCTTTGTATAAAACAACTTGCTACAATGAGAGTGCTTATATACTCCTAGGGTCTTGTGACCTACAAAAAAGAATAAAGTCCAGGTCTGTTGTGCACTTACACAAGCACAAAAAAAATCGTCTTACACTATTTTGTTCCTCTGGTAACTCAAAACCTCCTTAACATATTCTTTCCCTCCTCCTTGTTACAGAATAGAGCCCCTCCTGGGCTTACAAGGCTATGCAATACAAATTAAAATTCAAAGGTAATTTTTATCTCTAAGTAACAAACTTCAGAAAATGACTCATCCTTCAGTTTGAATGAAAATTTGTAACTCAAATACTGCATCTGCTTCAAAGGCAGGAGTAAATCTAGAGATGGAAAGCAAATTTGTACACAATCAAAGGTGTTTGCCAATGAGTTCTATAACAAGATTCATTGAAAACTGTAGCTAACATATTTATTTTGGCTATGATTTGAGATATTGCTTTCATGCTTTTTTAGACATTGAAATATAGCAATCCTAAGTTTATGTTTTAGCCAATTATCTGAAAAACAATCAAAACAAATGATTAAATATTGAAGGTTTTTATTTCAGGCCTGTTGTGTTTAGGCTGGGGGAGTTTTTTGTTTGCTTGTTTTAGAAAAACCAGTGTTGACTTTTGCAGGCAGTTTCGGTGCGTCAGAGAGGCTAACTCAGATTTGAGAACTGCTAACATTTTATTAATGAGCAACTGGCATAGAACAAAACTTCTGTCAGTCAGCTGCTTGTTTTGTCATATGGGATACATGACTTCTGTATTAGGAAATACCAAATAAAGTTCTGTATCACTTCAGAAAGGCATTTTTTCATGTTATCAGCCAGAGCTATGCAGCCAGTATAAATCAGAATAACTCAGCCAAAAGCCATGAAGCTTTACTGCCTGAATATCTGGCTTGCAGTCTGCAAAGGACCGGCTCTGTCATCTTCTTTCTCGTGGGAAGGGTACTCCCTCACCATCTCTGTTGCGCTCACACGCAGCCAGGCACACACAGCCTTTTCTAAGTTTGCTGTGTCTCCTCCTCCCATTGTCTCTTGCCATGGCAGCTTTTGTTCCCATGATCTGCTACCCCTCGTGTGTGTGAACGAAACAGGGAGCAGGGGATGGGATGGGATGGGATGGGATGGGATGG
>VZRL01003697.1:0-15213 GCA_013397895.1 Origma solitaria | reverse complement strand
AGCAGGGGATGGGATGGGATGGGATGGGATGGGATGGGATGGGATGGGATGGGATGGGATGGGATGGGATGGCTCCCCCTCGTTTGCATTTGCATTTCCAAATGAAGCACCGAGTGCCAAGGGTCATGCACAGCCAGTGGGATGATTTAAATTCCCTTCCTCAATGAGATTATGCCATGGCAACAAAACTCGGTTCTGCTGACTGGAGGTGGGAAAACGGAAGCTCTAGGATCAAGTAAATTTGTGTTAGAATAACTTAATTAGCAGTAAACTGTACACATACCAGAGCTAGTAGGTAGTAGGAGTTGGGCAGCAGTGGGAAAAGGAGGGTGAGGACAGTCCCACATTTTCTGTGATTTGACAGCTCTTTCGCTCTCTGCTGACACTGTCAGCAACTGTGTTTCATCTGTGGCACAAGAAAATGGTATGTAATTTTCCTGATGCTAACCTTCTTTCCAACAATCCCATAACTTAGCATCTGAGTTTCCTTTGAACTGCTTCTTGAACCAGAAAGTAAGTCCTCTGAAGGCTGCTTTACTGAGACTGGAACTAAATTACTCTTTCTGAGTACCACTGCTGTATTTTCTAATTGTCTTGTTAAAAAGAAAAAATTGTGACCTCTGGAAAGCAAGGCGGATGATTAAAATCAAGAGCTGTGCCGGAAGAAGGGTTTAAGAGGTCCACCCACATCTCATTTGCAATTCAAGAGATTTTTTTCCCCCACTTTTATATAGCAGGAGTGACAGCAATAAAGAGCAATGCGCATAAAAAGGGAACCGTGATGTAATCTATGAAGCCAATATCATGCTAATAGGTAATTTTAATCCAGAACCAACCCTGACCACTGCTCTGTCACTGAAGTCAGGCAAATAATAAACTGGAGTATTAAAGCAATCTTGGAAGTAAATGACAGCTCTGATTTTACAGTCTGGAGGAGAATAAAATCCGTCAACTCCTCAATTTGGCATCTTACAAAGCAAACAGCCTCAAGCTCCACAGGAGACAAATTTTTAAAAGCCAGTTCCCTACAACAGTGCTGCCTCTTTTCTCCACCTGAGAGAAGTGTTGTTTATTTCTCTTGTAGCCGTTTTTTGTGTTTGCTTTATTTAAAAAGACTAACACTGTTTCCCCAAAACCCAATAAAATGAAGATAACCTTGAGAGCAGGGATTTCTAAAATGGAAACAGTCTGTATTCTGCTTTCAGCAGACCCCTCCAATGCTGTGGATCATGCTTCAGCTGTGCAGCTTTCTGCATGTTCAAAAAAATCCAATTTTATTTCAAGGAAAAAGGAGATCTCAGTCCCAATTTCATGTGCTGGTTACTACAGCGTTGTGGGTTGGAGGGTTTTTTTCAGCTTTTGGGTTCTATACAGAGCTATCCTTGTTCTCAGCTTACACAGAGAAGAATGTCTAAAAATATCTCTTTACCTGAGTAGCTGAGTCTATTTCCTCTTTCCAAGAAGAGATTGGCAGCTAACTGTAGAAAAGGACATGTTCTCAGGAAAATAGGAAAGTAAATGCAAGAAAAAAAGCGTGAACTTTCTTCAGAGAAATATTTTACAGTTTAGTTTGGCCAGCAGTGTGTGAAGAGAAGAATGATTTCTGGGAATAGTTTTGTGTCTGTCAGCCTTTTGTCTACTATATTGTCAATCAAATTATAACAGCGAAGGTTAGACACGTAATTAAAAGGGGATAAGAAAGAAAAGGAAAAAAGAAAAAAATAAAAGAGCAATAGAAAGTAAGAAAGCAGGAAAGCAAGCAAGCAAGAAAGAAAGAAAAAGAAAGAAGGAAAAGATTAACCTCTTTATAACCCTAAATGGCTAAATGTGGCACAGTGACTGCTATCCCAGGAATCTGGCAAAGGCTGCCTAAAAGCTAATGCAGCTGATCTTAGGATACAGAAAAACATCTGCATGCTAGATTGTGTTATCTGCTGTACGACTGATAGAGCAGAAATCATGTGAGACTCATCTACTTTCCCGAATCTCATTTATTCAAATAATTGCTTTTGGGAAAGAATCTTACTTTGAAGTTTTGTAGCATTTTTCTTTTTTTTTTCCTTAATAGGAAAGCAAACAGTTTATATGTGAAAATGCTTTTGTGGGAGAAGCAGGGGATGCTGCCAGTAATGTTTCCTGGTAAAACCTGTGACTTTTTTTTTAATGGATTATGACTTATCTTGTGATAGATAGCTCTCTTATAGAAAATGAACTGTCTGACTACACCATTTGGCTTCATATTGATTTGCCTTTGTTTACAGGGACCATATTTATACTGTTGATATGGACACATCACACACAGAAGAAATTTATTTTAGCAAAGTAAGTAGCTTTTATCATCACCCAGAAACCAAGGACACTAGAACAAACTTCAGATAAATAGGATGATGACATTGTTTTAAAGAACTTGCCAGCACTGCTGTAAAACTGTAATAAGCAAGTAAGATGGCATTGCTAATCATATTTGGGGAAAGCTAGAATAGCAATCATGTCCTCTGCGAATTTCTGAGAAGTGATTTAGCTGGGCCGATAAGCAGTCTGTGCTGAAATACGGTGAGGTCCCTGATGGAACATCTGTCAAACGTCTATTCATTTATATGCAGCAGTTTTCTGTAACAGCTATACTGTCCCAATTAAGTATACTGAAACTTTCATCATAAAAAGAAAGTTACATATCTTCACATGCACAAATCTTTTTCACTCGTGCAAGAGCTGACTAAATAAAATCTTAATATAACATCTCTTTGTAACATCTCTTATTATAACATCTCACATTATCTCTATTGGAAGTTGCATTCAAACTAAGAAGAGCTTTGTTTGCATTACTGTATTGTATATTAACATGAACATACTGAAAATAATCTCCCTTCAGTTCCTTTGCATTGCATTCATATTGTGTAATATATGTTAAACACAGCCTAGTCCATCAGAAGGTCACACAAATTTGAGCATTGGATGAATTCCACTGGAGGAGGGTTCTTCATTTTAGCTATGAATGATGCTGAAGATGAACTTACTACTCGTCAAAGAGTGAGGGCACAGGCTTATAATGGAAATAAGCATTCATGGTTACTCTTTTAGCTTGGACCCCTCTATGAATGCACGGTGCCTCAGTTTACTGACCAGAAGCACTGACAGGACCATCATGGCAGTAGTGTCTAAGGTGATACCATCTTAGGCCACATGATTTTGAATGAAGTTTTATTATCATTAATAAGCCTTTCACATTTGACCATTTTTTAAACTAATTGCAAATGGAAAATCCTGGCCGGGATTTACCTGTAACTGTTCTGGAGGAAGAGTGTTAGTAGATAAAGTCAGCAGTGTCTTAACAGGTGGAAAGCTCTTTGAGCTTTTTAGCTGGATTGAAGTTACCTGAACTGGAAGAATTACCTGAATTTGATTTATTTCCAGATCTAAAATGTTGCCTTTAGAAGAATGCATATTACATTTAGAATCCAGTGAAGATTCATAGTCCATAAATGATAATTCTGATTTGTAGAGCAGTATCAATTAAAAGAAGAGAACATTTAGTACTTTTAAGAACAGTACACATGTTTTTCAAAGTTGGCCTCTTGTTGAATTCTGTTAGTTTAGGCTTTAAAGAAAGAGGGATAGGTTTCCAGTCTCATGAACTGGTGACAAAATAAAATTAAATGAATGCTCCACACCACTGAACTTTCATTGTTATGGTGAATTAATCATGCAGAAAGAGTTCAGAAAACTTTCAATAAATGTATGTTCAAAAGTTAGTCTCTCCTAAGGGACTTCTACTTCTGAAATCAAAAGTAAAAAACCTCTGAGTTCTAATTGATTTCTTTCTTGATTCTTGCAGAAATTGACATGGAAATCTAGACAAGCTGATGTAGACACATGCAGAATGAAGGGAAAACATAAGGTAGGCAATTTTCATTTCTTCTGCATCTGCCACTTCAGTTTAGTTGGTTCACTATTATCTCAGGCTGCTGTCCGTGATGTGGAATCGATGATGCCATTCACTTCTTACCAGTAATTGATTTTTCCATCAACTTACTGAAGGCTTTAATTTGCAAAAATAGTTGACTTTGAATGTGATAAAATATTACGACGGAAGCCGCAGCAATATCCTGAAATACTTCAGACATTGAGAAGGTCACAATGCTTAGTGTACTGGTTTTGCTTGCCATTGCTCCAAAAACCATGTGCTGCTGTCCATCCCCCTGCGGAAACTTCCTGAGAAGTTCGGGTAAAGCATCAGAAAACATGAATGTGTGTTTGTAGAAAGAAGTTTCGCCCTACGGTAACCTGTGACTGCCACAAGTAGTATCATAATTAGATGCAGACTCTTTGATTCTTCACGTCTACTTCCACTTCTAGTTACAGATGCTTTATGCCAGTACATTGTAGGGGTGTTGTCACTGTCTGACCACAACACAGGTGAGAAAAAAACAGATTTTTCGCTCTTGAGGAAAGTAACAGTTTTCAAACAAAATTCACCTTTGTCAACAACAACAAACTAGGAGGTGTAATGTGAATGCTGTATCTTCAGTTCCTTGTTATTTTTAAACCACTAGAATATAAATTAATTACAACTTGCTCATTGTCAGTTAAATGTAGTCAAAATAAGGCAAGAATATCACAGTGGCTATCAGCCAATTTAATTTTAAACCTGACAATGAAATACAATGGCTTAAAAATGAAAACAGATACCCAAATGGCAGTAGTTGAAATAGTTTTTATTATTTTTCCTCAGGATGAATGTCATAACTTTATTAAGGTTCTCCTAAAAAGAAATGAGGATACACTGTTTATCTGTGGAACAAATGCATTCAACCCTTCTTGCAGGAACTACAAGGTATGTGATCTGTTTGTGGAATTTCACTTGTGCCTTGTCTTCTGGTTGGATTTGCTGTGACTGTGCTGGCAGCAGCACTGAGGTGGTCATTCAGCTGCACCATTCAACTCTGAAACATTTATCCTGACTTGTTTTGGTGCTACCACATTCAGCGTTGACTGGATTTCTGAGAATTTTCTCAGATTGATTACCTACTTTTTTGCAATTCCTGCGCATCAAGAGTATTGCCACTTTGCATTGTCCTCCATAGGTGCAGAGTCCTTCAGATTCCAGTTATCTGCATTCTAACAAGACCCATTTATTGAAATATTTCCCATTTCCTCAGGCTTTCAACAGTATATTCTAACTCCAACAGTGAATGTCTCTGGAGTAGCTTTGAAATTAACTTATTTAGGCACTTGACATGCAGACTCTGATTTTCTAGGCACTTTTATGCCCCACAGGCCATATCTCACCTTTTTTCTGGAAAAATAAAATTCAGTTTTGCTAATGCTAGTCCTGACAAAATCACAGCACAATTCTCATTCCTTTTTTGGGTTCAGAGTTATTGTAAGATAACAGAATAAAGATGTTAACATCCAGGAAAACTACTTCCCTAGTGGTATTCACTGTGACCGCTGTTCTTCCCTTGATTTTTGTGCAATGCTGCTTTACCTCATTTAGCCACTATAATGGCTGCAGTCTAGAAAGCCCAGGAGAGAAGAGCAGGGTAGTATTTTCTTCCAATCTATGGAGGAAGAACCAAATATGAGTAAGAATACAAGCCTGTGTTGTGGTGACTGTGAGGTCCAGGTAGCTGCTCCGTTAACAGCTGGTTCTTTTATTCTTTCTTTCCTTGCCTGCTCCTAGTATGCAATGAAGCTTCCTGATCTCAGGGCTGTATTTAGTCTTCTAGTACACTTTGTAGTTTCTTATCTCTGAATGCCATTAATAAGGCTAACAAATCTCAACCAATCCCCTTGCTAGGAAGTTGTCTCTTAGATACAACTACAGATTTCTTTGGGAACCTGATGTGAGGCATATAAATGGCCTCCTTACCCTTACTCCAGAACTTGCATTTGCCGTGATGCAGAGCTCGATAGTGAACCCTCTGGCAGCCTGCAGAAGGTCTCTGCAACACCTGCCCTGGCTTTTCCTCCGTGTATTCCTTCATTGTACAGAGAGAGAACTAAACGTGTGCCAGAGAACAGGGCTGTCATGTTTTCATGCCAATGGTTGTGAGAATGAGCCCAGGGTGTGGCTCTTGGTGCAGGAAAAATTACTCAGGTCTGCAACTCATTTCCTCTCACTGTCACATGAAATGCTTTTCAGCCTCTGAGTAGAGACAGCTAACTTCCCTCAGTGGATTTTGACAGGAAGGATACATGACAGAAAACAAATGACAGATCATCCACTGAAGGACTTGTGAGCTGTAACACACAAATTAAGAGTTGATTTAAGTTGTTGATGGTGCCATGTTGGTTATTTTTCCTGCTCTGTGAATCTGTACTGTACATGATCTATACAGTATGAGCTGGACAAGTTACCTGAATATGCCACCAGGTTCTTATTCCCAAAATACAGTAGTATAAGAATCTTAAAGAGGTAAGACGTGTACAATTCTGCCTTAGCTCTCTAAACCTTCTTGAACTTTGTGTAAAGTCAGTCTGTATCTTTGTGTCATTTTCAGTGCCCAGGGTGAATTTATTTCCCAGGAGTTACATATAAATCTCAGAATGTACAATTCCTGCACAGATTAATTCTTGCCTGATGGTAAGAGAATTTCCCTGTGACACAGACTCAACTGACATTGTAAAATAGTAAAACTTGAAGAGCATCTTTCTGAATATGCGGATGAAGGAAGAGAGCACCACTGTTGAGAACAGACCAGAAGGATCTCTGAACTTGGGGGAGAAAAATGCACACAGAGATAATTGTCCTAGTGTTGTTTCTTCTGACTGCTATGGTTTGCAGTCTTTTCTGTGTATAAGAGCACTTCTGTTGGGTCACTGTTGAGGATAAATTTTGGAGCCTTGCCAGAACCACAGACCACATAGCCTGCTGCAGTTCAAAATGAAGCTTGTGTACAGATAAAATGTAGACTGAAGACTTTTGTAAAATGTGTCAGGGTGAGAATGATTAGCTCCAAAAGAATGCATGACTTACTGGGCATCCTTTCTTCATGATTTCTTTGTGATTTTTGTCAGGTTTTTACTTCATAGTCAGGAGTAGAGTTGAGAAAGGAAAAGAGTTCTTTACCCAGAAAAGAAGAAACGCTGTCATAAGCTTCGTCCTGGTACAAAGTTTTGTTTCTCTATCTGAGGAGCTCCCTTTGATTTTTCAGATGGATACCTTGGAGTACCTGGAAGAGGAATTCAGTGGAATGGCCAGATGCCCCTATGATGCAAAGCATGCCAACGTTGCGTTGTTTGCAGGTAAAATGATGGAGATAAACTTTTTGCTTTCTGTCCTGCAGCCCAGGCTCATGGTAATGCTGTGCCTCTTGCTTGAGCCCAGAATGCCTACACATAAAAGGTGTCAAAGGGAGTGAACAATGACTAAAAATAGGGTGCATAAGGAAATCCCTAGCAAAAAAGGCTTCCATTTTCTGGAATTAAGTTCGCTGTGATCAACATTGCATGAAGCCGCAGTTTCCTGGATCAATATTTCGGTATTTCCTGTATTCTTGATAATATGGCTAATGTGAGGCACCATTTCTGGCTGCATCCAGCTTCTGTGAGCGTCAAAGGAAGTCAAGGCTTGTGTGAGCTTTAATGAGGATTGAGCAGGATATGCCCTTTAACAGCTCTAAGGCTAAGTTAACATTCATAATAAAAGGAAGTCAGGAAAATGCTGTGGCATGCCCTTTTCTAGATCTAGAAGGAAAGGGAAGGTGATTTTTTTTAAGCTGAAAACATCTTAATATGGTCTTACCAGCTGCTGTAGACAAAGGAGAGAGGTGTATTGGTTAGTGATAATTCATGCTTCATGCAGCAGAATAGTGTTAACGCTGATTTCTACTACGATAGTTAGAAAAAGAGAGTTCTTATAAATGAGGTTAATTTTGGCTGTTGATTTTTGTATGTCACTTTAGAATTCCTGGTTAAATTGTTTCTTTATTAAACTTCTCTTATCATGAACCCTTGCTGATCGTTTTTTAGATCTGGCTCTAAGATAGGTGGTGAAGATAACAATGTCCTGCATGATAATGTGAGTCCTCTTCAGCAGGTGTGATGCTAGAAAGCAGAGCCTGGATGCTCACATGGAAATACTTAAACTATTCCTCTGAAGAGTGTGCAAATATTTCAGCCACTCTCAAATGAGTCTATAGCCTAGTATATTAAGTACTACTATGTTTGAGGTATTATCATCTGCCTCACAAAGGACAGATTTTATAATACTTTCCAAATTTTTTTTAACTCTTTATAGTGTAAATAAATAGGTCCTTTTATTTCAAGAATAATGGTGATGATAATGCTGGTAGTATGTGATTTCTTAAATTACAGTCACAAGAATATACAGTAGACATTCTCTAATTGTAGAAGGTAATTCATAAAGCATGGAAAGAAACACCTTCAGAGAACTATTTCTCCCACGAACCTCAGACTGCCTGTCCTTAGTGCAGTCTGAAGGACGTTTCAGATGGGTCTTTTTCAGTGTACTGGCCAAGAAAGCCTTTATGGCCAGCCTATTGTAAACATTCACTTTGAATGCAGATGAAGTTCAGTAAAGTGACTCCCACTTTGTCTTTGAAGAAATCCTCGCATTATTTAAAAATAAAGAGAATATTTCTAGAAATGGTCATACTCCTTCATGGTGATTCAGAATAAATTTGATACAGTTCAAATGAATACTTGCAGAATATGCCCTGTAAATCTGCTGGCTTCAGAAAATCATTGGTTTCTATGTCATACATATTGATACCTGTGCTAACTTTTCAGAGTACAGTGAAAAGCTGTTCCAGAGCAGTTTAGGGCACTAATCCAGGTCATCTGAGTTTGTTGGATGCACTTACATGAATATGGCTCTTCTTGCAGCCTATAGCTATTACAGCTGATATCTGCAAATTGTAGCTGGTCACATGGTCTTCAGGAACTTGGCAGAGAAGAAAATAAATGTGTGGTTGTATTAACATGAGTTCAGACATCCATATCTAAACAGTTCAGCTTTTTATTCTGTTTTAAATTTTGGTTGTGGGGGGAGCATGTTGTAATTATTTTTTCAGTCTTGCTAAGAAAAAATTATCATTCTTAAGCAGCCAAATAAGGACAAGAATTGCATGAGTCATAATGAAGCATACTGTCCTGCTAATAAAAAACAGTCTGAATTTTAAATCTGGGGCTCAAATTCACAGACTCACAGAGGTTTTAGGGTTGGAGCAGAGCTCTGGAAATCATCCAGACCAGCCAGCCTTGCCAAGGCAGGGTCACCTAGAGCAGGTGACACAGGAATATGTCCAGGTATGTTTTGAACGTCTCCAGAGATGGAGACTCCACGATCTCCGGGAAAGTCTGTTCCAGTGCTCTGCCACCCTCAACATAAAGAAATTCTTCCTCATGCTGAGGTGGAACTTCTTGTGTTTCAGTTTATGGCCATTGCTCCTCATCCTGTCCCTGGGCACCACTGAAAAGAATCTGGCACCATGCTCTTGGCAACCGCCTTTGAGATAGCTGTACGCATTAATAAGATTTCCTCTCAGTCTTAAATTAAATGTTGTCTGAAATTGTAATGAGGAGAGCTTGACCAATAGAAGTCTCTCTGCTTTGTTCTGGATATGTCATCAGTGCTGGTGCCTTCAAAGCACCAACATAGTCTTTATCAAAGGAGATGTATGCAATTCTGATTTTTATACAGACACAACAGAGCCACAAGTTGCTGTGCTCATGCTGCACTGCTTGTTCTTCTACCAGACATCATGTTCCAAGATCTTTCTTAATATGAAAACAGTCCTGTACTGTTACCATGACCTGCAAACAGATTAGACAACAAATAAAATTTTAAAATGTTGCTGAAGCTTATGCTTTTATGTCCTTATAATTTTGTATGTTTTGGTTGTACTTGGGGTGCCATTTTGTAGACCCTTTCTTATCACTTGTCCTCCATTCTTTAGGAGAGAGGAATGCGTAGTTCATGCTGGAAATGCCTAAAGTGCACGATAGAAAAGAAACATTAATGGGCAGTCCTCCTCCATCTCTTTGCATTCCTGTTTCGGCAGAGCTCCTAACATGCTATTTGATTTTTTGTTAGTGATCTTTGGCAGAGCAGAAGTGCTCTCAAGGGGAGAAAATTTCGTAAGTGTCAATTAGCTGACTGTCTTCAAACCCTGTCTGGTTTGCACTACCAGTTAAAACTAACAGTTCTGTTATGTTTGTTTTGCTGACATACCTAGGCAGAATTTCTGAGCATTGAACTAGCGACATGTGGCTGGATAGGGTCATTCAGTATGACATACCTAAACCGAAGAAGAATTATTCCACAAGGTTATTTTCTCTCGCAGCATCCCTCTGAAATTACCTTTTTGCAAGATGGTGACTTGCTTGTTCTGTACTCAGTTCCATTTACCTAGCTGCATTTTTTCCTTCCTTCAGTGTTCCTAAGGAGGCACTGATAGTTTTGTTCCCCCCTTCTCATTTGACTGATGAGAGAAGGCAATTGTACTATTTCTAATGATCCTCCTGCCTTGTTTCTTCTTCCCTTCCTCCCCAGAGGGAAAGCTGTATTCTGCCACAGTGACCGACTTCCTTGCAATAGATGCAGTCATATACCGGAGCCTTGGAGACAGCCCAACCCTGCGGACAGTTAAACATGACTCCAAGTGGTTGAAAGGTAGATAAATAAGGCGAAAAAAGCAGCATCTCTGATGAGAGTCTTGGATTTCTGACAGAACGCTTTGTCATTTCATTTCACCAATGCTTTCTGGCAGAAGGAGGGAAGTAGATTACATCTCTTGCTTACACTGATCTGTTTATCTGTTTCTCTCTTCTCCTGACTCCAAGTTGCTGGACCTGACAGAAGCTGTGAGCTGGGTAGATCAGAATATGTATTCCAGTGAGCTTTCCAAGCTGAAATCCACCAGTTTACATCTGTTGGATGTACAGGTTGGAACTTGCAGGGCTCTCTCTGTGTGCTTGAGCTGTGTTTGAAAATATTCCTGCCACAGCACTGTTAGGTAACAGTCAAGGCTTTATGAAGTATAGAAGGTTTATCCTGTAATGTAAAGATTCATTAATGAAAGTAAAATTATGGGAATATTGCACAAAGCCTTTCTGTTACAGTTCTTAACGATTATACTGCTGCCATTGAATTAGGCAATTTCTGTGCTCTAAATGCCCTCGTTGTTAAGGACGGTGCTGTTTAGCCTCATGTAAGTGTTAAGAATTGTTAGCATTTGGAGTGATTTTAAGAGAGAGCAAAGCCATAGTTTCAAGTCTTTTTCTGCATGCAGAAATGTTTTGCCAGGTGTCAACTTTAACTGTCCCACTTTGCTTCCTGCTACAGACACGTGTGGGCAGAAACAGTTCCGTGGTTTGTTATTCCCTCAGCTCACAGCCTGCATGCCATAAAGAGCACTGCTTGGACCCCTCAGGCACACAGTTATAAATGCCTGTTTACCTTTCCTCTTACTCCACGCAGGGCAGACGTATTAGTGGCAGAGACTTAACTACCCTGCAGTGATGTTGCACAGACTTGTTCCCAGCTCTCCTGTCCCCAGACAGTGATTCTTCTGCGGCAGTGATTTGTTTGTTCTGAAAACTGATCAAGTTTGTCAAACGCAGACATTTCACCTCTGGATGTTAAGTGTGAACGTGTTTGACTTCTCTTTGCATGCAGTATCCTGTACATGGTGCCTAAATCAGATGTTTTGGGTTGTTCTGTTTTTTTTCTAGAGCCATACTTTGTTCAGGCAGTTGACTATGGCAATTACATTTACTTCTTCTTCCGGGAAATAGCAGTGGAGTACAACAGCATGGGAAAGGTAAGGGCAAAAACATTGCCGTGAATGACTTTGTCAGATTCAGGAGGAGAAAAGCTTATGCTATTCTTGGACCAATGCTATTACGAGTGACCTTGAAATGAGAACCATAAATCATGATGACAAGGTCATCATTTTGAGAGGATTCCTATTGCACAAGCCAAAAGACTGGCTGGAGTGAAACATTGCACTGTCTTGAAAGGAAACTGTTGTTTCTTACAGTGATGATGTATGCTGGAGTCTCTTCTGAAATTAAAAAAAGCACAAGGCTAATGTAGTTAGTTCAGCATAGTAGATAGTTATAAAAAATAGATTCCAAAGTAGGGAGAAATTTTTCTGTAAGAAATATGAATTGGAGTGCTGAGTAAACATGGGGTAGGAATTTTGTGCTCTGCCATTCTGCGAAGAATAATTAAACATTTTCTGCATTTTTGCTAATTTCAGTATAGCTTTCTGACTAAGCAGTCAGAGAAGCTGACCAAGGTCACAAAGGTGGAGAGCAGGAATAAAAGCCCAGCAAGATTTGCATAGGTTTCAAGTGCTGAAAACACAAGAATCAGAGCAGCAGTGTGGGTTGCAGGGATTTCGAATATGAAATGTGCTTTTGTTTGGGGAAATAGAAAGCTAAGCAGTCTGTATGGAAATGAGTTTTATATGGGTTGAGAACAGATCTCTTGAAGGATTTATGGCTGTATAGTAAATGCCACAGTCTTATCTTTCATAGCACACTCTTCCAAAGCTTAATTTTTCTCTGTTTCTTATTTTTCACAGATTATAGAAATGTGGTATTAAATTAAGCACCTTGCTGTGTTATTCCAAATGTTTTAAAAGCAGTATTCCAACTGCTTTTTTACTTGAAGCAAACATTTAATTTTCTCCATTATTTTTGCTCTATTCCTTCCAGGTAGTTTTCCCGAGGGTGGCCCAGGTCTGCAAAAATGACATGGGAGGATCTCAGAGAGTGCTGGAAAAACAGTGGACTTCCTTTCTCAAGGCTCGGTTGAACTGCTCAGTTCCTGGCGACTCACACTTCTACTTTAACATACTGCAGGCAGTCACAGATGTTACCCATTTCAATGGCCGGGATGTTGTTTTAGCAACATTCTCCACTCCATATAATAGGTAATAGTCACAATAACCTTTTACCTTCTATTTTCTTTATGTTTTGCTTTTCCCTGCAGTTTCTTTTTGCTTTATGAAAGCACAAAAAGTGATTGCTCGTACAACGTCATTATTATGTACCCCGCGCTTACCGATAGTTTGTGTTTAATTTTAAGGTACTCTGGTGTTGCTTACTGCCTTTCATACCTGATGACTTAGAGCAGCTTTCAGCCATTTACTACCTGGACACATTCCTCGGACATACTTCTCTTTGCATGGGAATAATTCACACCAGCCACCAAGTGTTGCAGTGTGTAACTTGCAGAATGTTATTCCAAAGAGAAAATACAGTATTTTTTTTCCTCACAAAGAAAGGGCTGTGGGTGTCCTGTTTATATCTAAACCTCCAAGAACCATGTTATCTCCTCTTTGTTTCATGCATCCCTGGTGACTCTTGCATTGACCCCTGACCCTGCATTGACGCTGCTGCCCCCTGACTCTCCTGGGACAACCAAGGTCTTGCTGGCTGGGAAGGAGAGTCCCCGGAACACCTATTCCATTGTTCGCGTGGTTATCCAAAAGCATCAGTTCATCTGCAGATATTCTATTAGCATGTTTCTCTGGAAGTTATTAGAAAAGTAGCTGTATCTAATTATTGAGAACTCCCAGAGAAGTTAAAAAAATAGTAGCATTCTAATTTAAAAATATATTGCAGTTTCAAAGAGTAACATTTGAACTGAAAGAGGAATTTTATTGATGAAATTTAGTTTTGCAGTACCCTTGCCACCTCTTACCAAATCCTGACCTCAGTGAGGTCATTCATTGAACTGACTTTAAATTAGAGTAAGCCTGGGCCTATAATGTATAACCACTGCTTTTGACATCAAAACAATAGGAACTGCAATGGAATAATTATGCCACCAATAGGGAATACAGGCTTAAATTAAGATGATTTCTTTTCATGCAATCTGGCTTAATAAAAGCAGGTGAACAAACAGAGATTCAACATCAGAAAATAGATTGTATCTTGCAATTATCTCAAAATGGAGATTGTCCTCCCACTCTGCTAGTATTTCCTGTGGTGTGTCATGAATAATTCTTTTCCTTAAATCTTGCGCTGTAAAATCTAAGTACTTGCTGTAAAAAGCAAAATATTATTTTATAGGCCCTAGTTTTGCCAGACATCGAAGATGACAGGGAAGGCATATAGTCTAGGAGACAGCTTATCAGCAGGGCTGGCAGCCAGGAGGGCCAAGCCTGTCCTGGGGGGCATCAGCACAGCATCACTGGCCGGGACAAGGGAGGGGATTGGGAGGGCCAAGTCTGGGCTGGGGCGGCCTCAGCTCCAGTGCTGGGGGCAGTTTTGCGTGCCACAGTATTAGAAGGATCTAAAGAGCATCCAAAGCTACGGGGATGGTGATGGGCTTGAGGGGAAGTCACGCACGGAGTGAATGAGGCCACTCGGCTTGTTCACCCTGGAGAAGAGGACACTGAGGGAAGACCTCACAGCAGTTCAGAGCTTCCTCGTGAGTTGAAGAGGAGGGGCAGGCACCAATCTCTGCTCTCTGGTGACCTGTAAGAGCACTCAAGGAAGCTGAGTCATGGAGGTTTATATTGGATATTAGAAAAAGTTCTTCACCTAGAGGGTGGTCAGATACTGGAAAAGGCTCTGCAGGGAAGTAGTCACAGGATCAAGCCTGACAGAGATCAAAGAGCATTTGGACAGTGCTCTCAGGCACATGGTGTGATTCTTCATGTGTCCTGTGCAGGGCCAAGTGTTGGACTTAAATGATCCTTGTGAGTCACTTCCAGTTCAGGAGGTTCTGTGATTCTGTAGTTCTGTGAAACTTCTGACAGGGACTCATCTCTTTCATTCCTCCTCCACTAAGGAAAAGTTGCAACAAATACTGGTCTCTAGAACAAAGTTTCCTTCCAGAGTGAGCTGGCAGAGATTCCTCAGTCTAATCAGAGGTCACTCAGGTTAGAAGCTGGTGATGGGCTGTAGTCCAGTAGTTGGGAGGTGGCTTGGGCCTCCTTGGCTGTGACCCACAGTGCTCCATCCTTACCACTTTATCGCACTGCAAGCTGCCCCCTCCAGAGTGAAAGGTGTTGTGGTCCTCTCACCGCAGCAGTGCCTCCATCCATGTGTAGCTGCATGTTGAGCGTGGGTCTCTGCACTTTATGTTGTATGAAACACACCTCAGGATTTTATGGTTGGTTTGTTTTATTCAGGACTTAATTCGGCAATGTGCCACATATTCTAGCTGGAGTGCCTCTTGAGCTATCTTTTAGAGTGAGGTCCTCTGTGTCTTCGTTTGATAGACAG
>VZRL01003692.1:29074-40409 GCA_013397895.1 Origma solitaria | reverse complement strand
ATCCATCCATCCATCCACCCCCCAGTCCCTCCACTCCTCCATCTTCCCAGTGCAGCATCCCGCTGGAAGGAGCAGGTTCCTCCACAAACCCTGTTCCTATTTTTGCACTTGGAGCTGATTCCCTGATGAAAGCCCATTAATTTTGATTTCATTCCAATCAATCCCATTTTTTTTCCTATTCTAGTCCGGTATCAGCTCGAAAAAAGTGCCTAAGCCTGCTTTTCCTGCTGTCCACCTCCCTTTTTGCTGGCAAAGCCTCCCAGTCCCCTGACCTGCTCTTCGCCTCCTTTCCAGCCGCCAGCTCTCCCTATAACTCCCCTCTCCTTTGTGTGCTGGGCTGTCTCCACCTCGGCCCTCGCGAGGACTCTTCCGGAGCAGTGCTCGGAGCCGTCTCCAAGCACAAACCATGGCCCAAACCCAAGGAACGCCACGGGATCAAAACGTTTTACGCAAATTGGCCTTGTCACCGCTGAGAAATCCGAACCCGAGGAGTTGCTTTGCCTCTTTCTTCTTCTCCTTGTGGTTTTTTTGGCAGCAAAATCCGGAGCAATCGACCAAAAGTGAGGTTCGGCTTCCAGAAGTGGAGCAGAAACATTGGAATCTCTCGGGGCTGCTGGAGCTTTCCCAAGCTCCTCCCAAAAATTCTCGACTTGCGCTGCTGCTGCTGCTGCTCCAATTTGTCCAGGCATCTTTCAACAAATCTGGGATTTCTCCCGAGGCCAGGAGTGGGAATGTGAGAAAAACAGCCCTGAAATAATTCCTGGGGGTTGAATTCCAAAGCTGAGGAGAAATAAGGAGCTGAGAAGAAATAAAGGTGGTTTTCTGGATTTTCTTCCCTGTTTTTTATTCCCTTTTTGATGTCTTTCCTGGATTTCTGAAGCTGTGCATGAAGCACTGAAGTTCTGCTGTCACCTCCATGAGGAAAAGCTTTTTCCTGCTCTCCTGTGTCCCATTCCCGTGAGACGACACCATGACAGCATCAGTGGCACATCCCTGACAGGGATCGTTCCCACTGCTTTCTCATCATCCTGTACCTCGTCCAGCATTCCAAAATTTCAGAGAATTTGGTGGGAAGATCCTTCATCCAGTGGGAAATCTTCCTTTAGGTCCCTCTGCAGGAGCTGAGCCTTAAAATCATAAATATTAAAATTACCAAAGTCATGGAAACTTCTGGGTAGGATTTTCTGGAATGTTTCCCGGTGGATTTTCACACCATCTCCTCCTTGGGCTGCTCCTCATGGCCCTGCAAAGTCATTCCCCCTAATCCTTTCCCGGCTGCCCACAATTCCTTCCTCCTTTTCCCCACAGAAGTTATTTCCCCCTCAGATGTGCTGGAACTGGGAGTTCATTGTTTCCAAGGAGTCCAGTGGAGTCTGGGGTTGAGCAAAATCCTCTAGGAGCTCCAAGTTCACCTGGGCAATTTTGGCAGGATGTGGAGAGGGAATGGAGCTGGGAAAAGTGGCTCTGGCTTCCAGAGAATCCTAAAATCATTGAGGCTGGAAAAGATCTCCAAGTTCATGGTGGTCCCCCCTGAGCCTCCTTTTCCCCAGGATAAACATTCCCAGCTGAGCTCCAAACTCCTGAGACAGCAGGAGTGTCCAGGAGCTGGAATGAGATGGTGCCTTCCAACCCAAACCGTTGTGGGATTCTGGGATTCTGCGACATCCACACTTGTTAGGAACGGCCTGGATGTTCCTCTCCTGCAGGGAGCTTGTTCCACTTGCCCCTGGCCATCAAATCCAAGCAGCAGATCCACTGATCCACTGATCCAGAGTTTGGAATTAGTCTATGGTCCTGGAGGTCCCAATTGCCCTCAGCCTCATCCAAGTGATGGCATCCAAAGGATGATGATGGAAAAGTCGGATAAATTCAGGACTGAACCAAATTAGCCCAGGAAATGGTGGTCATTAATCCATGGGAACGATTAGGAATTACCCTGGGTGTTGTCCCGTGCACTCCGAATGCAGCAGAGCTGCCCAAGTGGAATTCCCGTATGGAATTACACCAGCAGCAAATGCCTGGACTCTCCTGTTGCATCTGATCCGATGGAATATTTTTAGCCTTTTCCCGGCGTCCCCAAACCCCTGCTGGCAATCTGCACTGCCACCTTGTGTGACTCTGGATTTCACTCTGGCTTCCTTTGGAATCTTCCCCTGGAATCTTCCCTCTCCGCTCTGCTGGATACCCCTCCCTCCCAATCACGGAATTTTCACCTGATCCCGAAATGATTGAATTATTCCCTAAAAACTTCCTGATTTTTCCCTCCAGTCAGGCTCTGATCTCATCCCTCCTCCTGCTGCTGGAAAATCCCTTGGAATCCGTGGATGGTTCAGGCTCCCAGACATGGATTTTACTAGGAATTCTATCCCAGCTCCTTGCTCTCTTCCCTCTGTGCCCCTGGCTTCACTCGGGAACCTGGGCACGATCAGACCTGCCAGGAAAAAGGTTGGGAATTTAGGATTCCTTCCTAAGCTTCCATTTCCCCCTTGCCTGTTCCATTCCCAAATGCAGCTCAGGGAGTTCATCCATGAACGATTTGTAAAGAGCCTGCACAGGGAACTCCCTGCATGGGATCAGATCCAGCAGAACCTCAGAGACATCCAGAAAAATCCCATGATCCCGTCCCATAGGATTTTCCTTCAATGAGCACACTCCAATCACTGTGGTTGAAAGAGATACCTAATCCAGAAGGTTTCTCCTCCTTCTCTCAAGGAAAAAAATCCACATTTTCCTCTAGTGACTTTTGGTGCCGGTTTTGTCATCAAAAATTAGGTGGGGAAGGAGAAAAATCAGGGAATTTTGTGTGTTCTGAGGAGCAAATGGTGAGGCTGGCAGGGAAATTCATTCCCAGCTATCCCGACTGTGTGTTCCCAGTTTGTGCTGATCCTTTCCACACATCCTGCCACGTCCAGCCCCTGGATCCAGGTTCGAAAAATTCCTGACAGGCAAAAATACTTGGACTTTCTTTCCTCTTGTCCCCCTGTTATCCACACTTTTTCCTGCTTTTCCCACTCTCAATCCAACGTGAAATTCTTTGTTGCAGCCCAAAGCCATCCCCAGCGATCCCAAAGAACATCTCAGTGTCCCAGGAGTCTCCCAGGTTTGCACATACTCCCTTGGGAATGCCGTGAGCTCCACCTTTAGTCCTATTTTTGCTTTCAGATTTATCCATCCCAATCCAAGGCCCAGGTTGGAATTCTGGGATGTTTATAAAGCAGTGGATCGGGATTATTCTGGAGCAGGATGCAATTAAGCTCGGACTGACGAAACCTGGCTCACAGCGCTGGAGTTTGACACAATCAGGTCCCACCAGGAGCTCCGTAAGGACTGAATCCAGGAGATCCTGGCAGTCTTCCCGATGGGATTTCAGGCAGAGCTTCCCAATGGGATTTCAGGCATAGCCACATTCTGGATCCAGTGGGAGCACGTGGATACAGTGCCATTCCAGCTGTTCCCGTTCCTGCTGGGAGGGGCTGAGGTGCAGCTGCCTCCCATTTAAAGGATCCCGGCGTCGAGAAAATCCAGAGCAAATCCAGAGGAGGCATTGATAAAGGGGCTGGAGCAGCTTCCCTATGGAGCCAGNTGCAGCTGCCTCCCATTTAAAGGATCCCGGCGTCGAGAAAATCCAGAGCAAATCCAGAGGAGGCATTGATAAAGGGGCTGGAGCAGCTTCCCTATGGAGCCAGGCTGGGAGAGCTGGGAATGCTCACCCTGGAGAGGAGAAAGACATGGGGAGAGCTCACAGCAACTTCCAGGGTCTGAAGGGAATCCAGGAGAGCTGGAGAGGGAATTTTCAGCAGGAACTGGAGGGAAAGGACAAGGGGGTGGGTTCAGACTGACACAGAGGAGGTTTAGATGGGATATTGGGAATTAGGAATTCCTGGCTGTGAGGGTGGGGAGGGGCTGGGCTGGAATTCCCAGAGCAGCTGTGGCTGCCCCTGGATCCCTGGCAGTGTCCAAGGCCAGGCTGGACAGGGCTTGGAGCAGCCTGGGACAGTGGGAGGTGTCCCTGCCATGGCAGGGGTGGCAGTGGGGGGGGTTTAAGGTCCCTTCCAACCCCAACCATTCCAGGATTCTGTGATCCACTGGGATCATCCCCTCCTTTCACATCCCGATTTTTCTCTCTGCATCAAACAGTTCTTAGGAGTCTGTACGGTTTTCCCTGCCTGGAAAGAGATGCACAGCCCCCACATTGACATTCCAGATGGAAAAATTCCTTCTCCAAACTCCGAGTTCCAATTCCAACTGCAGAACAACCAAGGTGTGTCTTAGGCATGGTTTATTCCCATTTTTCTACCTCAATATTTGTGTTCTATCCAATCGTGACCCTGGGACTGAGATCGGGTAAGCCAGGCTGGGAGCTGTATTCCTGCTGTATTCCTGCTGTATTCCTGCTGTATCCCAGCCTCTGGAATTTAATGTTCCCTGCTTTACACATGAATTCCACGCCTGATTCCAAATTCCTGCCCCCAGCAGAAAAGTGTGGGACAAAGGGATTGTTTCACCATCCCAAATGTGTTTGCACAGACGGCAGGAACGGCAAAAGCCTCAGCATTTATTCCAGGCTGGATTTCCTCTCCAATTTCCTTCTGGTTTTCCATTTATTCCGAGGTCTGCTCCTGTGGAGCTGAGTAACATCGACCTCTGTAAATGTTAAACTCCTGGATGGGGCTGGAGGTTCAGAGCGGAATTTTTAGGGAGCATTTTCCTGTCCCTAAGGAATCATTAACGAAGTCGCACAGATAGGGAAAGTCCCATTTTGCCACACAAAATCTTTGTCCTGGGTGGTTCCCAAAATATCCACAGAATCCTGGAGTCCCAGAATTCCCTGGGATGGAAGAGAGCTTAAAGATCACCTAATTCCAGCCCCTCTGAGTGTTTTAGGTTTTGAATTTCGGGGTCACTCTGCCAGAAAGAAGGCAGAACTGTGATGCTCCATAAAATCTACATCTGCCAGGCAATGAGGATCCCAGAATCCCAGGATGGTTTGGATTGGTAGGAAACTTAAGGATCATCCCATTCCCACCCCTGCCATGGGCAGGGACACCTCCCACTGTCCCAGGCTGCTCCAAGCCCTGTCCAGCCTGGCCTGGGACATTTCCTGATCAGACTGGAGGAAAATCCTTCTGATTTTCTCCTTTCAGTGCCCCTAAGTGTCTTATTTTAACCCCAAATTCTCCAGTGCAGCTGGAAAGGGATGGAAGGAGATCCTGGCATTCCTCATTTCGGGAGCCCCAGGGTGACCCCGAGAGGGGACAGGAAATCCAGGAGGTGACCCTGCCCAGCACAGCAGTGACCCAACCTCGGCCAGACCGTTCCTGCCTCGTTCCGCTCTGCTTTCCCGGACTTTGGACAGCGAGGAATCCATGGAGATTTCTCAGCCATTCCTGAGGATGAAGCCTCAGGTCCATGAGGTCGCTGAGTTCTTTCCCAGCCACCCACATCTCTCCCTTTTCCAGGCTTTTGGCAGCTCTCTGGGCTGAATCCAAGGAATGCCAAGGGTTTAATGAGGTGAAGGGAAAGCCAGAGGTGTTTTCAGAGACCTTTTGTCACCTTTCCATAAATATTTAAATGCTGGAATGCAGTGCCAGCTTTCCCTGGAATTGCTGTCCCTGCTGGGACAACAAAACCTCCTCCCTTCTCAAGCACAGTCCCACTCTGAATCCCCTATGGAAAACTGAGTTATTCCCGAGATTTTGTGGCAGGAAGCAGAGTTCAGGAGAATCTTCCTTTCCTCCATTAATTCCCAACCAAGCACAGGGAGATCCCAGAAAATTCCCTGTTTTTGTACGACTTCCATGTGCACACATCTTCCAAAGAGGAGTGGCAGGTTGGACTCAAAGATCTCTGAGGTCTTTTCCAACAGAATCCATTCCATGATCCTGTGAAATGCTGGATTTTCTCTGCTGGTGAAGCCTCCCAGGAAGGCAGGGGAGATTCGGGAATGTTTGGAATTTGGGTTGGACAATCCCGAAGTTTATAAAAGGTGGGCAGAGCTCATCCAGTGGCTCCAAGCTCTGCGTGGGCTCCTTGATAATCAGCTGATGGTTCCAAATGGGAATCTGATCTGGTTGTGCGTCCGTCAGAGAATTCCAGCCCAAACTGAGAATAATCCCCCTCCCATCCCATGGAAAGGTTGGAAAAAGTATTATTGGGTCACTAAAACCTTTGGTTTCCTTAAGTCAGCGTCAAACAGAAAAAATTAATAATTACAGGGGAGACTCAAACCTCCTCTGGGGCTCCCAGCACGGGAAAGACAAGGAACTGCTGGAAATGAATCCAGAGGAGGCCCCGGAGCTGCTCCAGGGCTGGAGCCCCTCTGCTCTGCAGCCAGGCTGGGAGAGCTGCGGGTGTTCCCCTGGGGAAGAGAAGGCTCCAGGGAGAGCTCCGAGCCCCTGGCAGGGCCTGAAGGGCTCCAGGAGAGCTGCAGAGGGACTGGGGACAAGGCAGGGAGGGACAGGACACAGGGAATGGCTTCCCACTGCCGGAGGGCAGGGACTGATGGGATATTGGGAATTGGGAATTGCTGGCTGGGAGGGTGGGGAGGGGCTGGGATGGAATTCCCAGAGCAGCTGTGGCTGCCCCTGGATCCCTGGCAGTGTCCCAGGCCAGGCTGGACAGGGCTGGGAGCAGCCTGGGACAGTGGGAGGTGTCCCTGCCCATGAATGGGATGGTCCTTAAGATCTCCTCCCACTCAAACCATTCCATGATTCCATGGAATTATGAACTGTGATGATCCCAAATTCCACCTCATTCCCAATCCAAGCTCTCCTCTATGTTCCAACAATGGGATGCTCCTGAACTGAAACCCCTCTGATGGAAAAGCTGGGCACAGGAAGTTTTAATTTTTTTTTTTTTATTTTATCCTGGAGCAATATCCACCTCCCGCACTGATCCCATGGATCCATAAAGGACAATGGAATGAGCACTCAGCCGATTCCCTTCACAAAATCCAGGATCTGGGATTATGAACGCTGCGTCCCCAAGCGTTCACCAGGGGCAGATCCTACGGCTCCAGCCACAAGGAGAACAAGGAAAATTCTCCCTGGTTTCTCCACCAACCACAGCACCAGCGGGAGTCGGATTTCACGAGGCTGGGATGACTCCGCAGAGTAAACTTTGGGAAACTTTGGAAAACAACTCCATTGTCGGGAACCACAGGCTGCTGATTGACAGCAGGAGAACAATGGCTTCACACACGTTCCCAAAGCCAGACTTTATTCCCTCTTTCTTGACTTTGGGATTGGCAAAGCTTGAAAGGTTTTGAGTTTTCATATCTTCCTTCCTGAAAACCTCATGAAACAGCTTTAAATTATATTTTTATTCTACGAGTATAATAATGATCGGATTAATATTTATTAATTAGGCAATCTACCTAATTAATTAGGTAATTACCTAATGAGGTAATTTAATGCGATGTTTAGGGGTTAAAAATTCCATTTGGGAAGGAAGTAAGATCTGCATTAAGCCACAGTGAACCCACAATCATCGCACCAATTAATTCTGTATCAATTAATGCCACCAATCCCAACATTTACTCATTTACTTATTTGCAGCTGGAATCTGGGAGCATCAGGAATTTATTGGGATAAATCCTCCTGTTCCCTGCCTCAGCCAAGAGTCTGACCCTCTCCATCCCGGGAATTTTATGGATTTGTCCGTTCCCTGCAGGCCCCAGCTGATGTTTGTGCCCTGCTTTATCTGTGCCGGAGGGGAATGCTGTGTTCCCACAGGCTCCCGGCGGGAATATTCCTCTTTTGGCAGCGGGAAAAGGCCGGGCTGCCGATGGCGAAGATAAGGACTCGGCTGTGCCAGCTCTGCACGGCCGATTGCGGATTCCGGCTGCGCTCAGCTCCAGGAAAGGAGAAGGACGGGAGCAAAGAGGCTCCTCCAAGTTCACGCTGCACTTTGGAGCCGTTATTCCCGACGGGATTTTGGCCGGGAGCCTGAGCTCTCCTGCTCTCCAAGAGCAGTAAATAAAGCTGTGGCCTCTTCTTAAAAAGGCCGGAGAGTTGGGCTGGGTATGGAAAGCCTTTTCTCCATCCTGGGATGGAGCTGGAGCCGTGTAGAGAAAAGGAGAATTCCCGCCTTCCGTGGGATGCTCCTCCTGCCCTCCCCAAGCCTTGTTTGGGTCTCCAGCTCAGAAAAGTTTTAATTCTGGGCTCTCGCTGTCCCACCCCGGCTATTCCAGGGTTCCTTACAGCTGCCCTTGGGAGGTTGATCCACATGGAAAAAGGGAAAAGGGACTGGGAATTCCTTGCAGGTCCATAAGGACCAGCACAAACAGGGGTATCCACATCCCTAAAAATCCTGGTGCTGACACAGCCAAAAATATTCCGTGCAGAGCAGGGCCTGGGATTTGAGGAGGCCGATGGATAAAATCCTGCAGGGACTGGGGCAAGGAAATGTTTATATTTGGATTCCCAGCTGGGAATTTCTCCCAGATCAATCCTGGAGCATCTCCAAGCATCTCTCAGGGTGCTCACCATGGAACCAGAGTTCCTGAAATCCCAAAGTGAGACTGGAAGTGGAGCCCAGCTTTTATCCTGGACATCAAATTCCCAGACATGGAAAAAGGGTTGGAATCAGCCTGGTTTCCCTGCATTTTCCTCTTTCCTGCTCAGTTTGCATCCCCTCAGCTTAAATCCTCCCCGTGGCTTTCCAGTGAAATCATTAGCTCCCAGCAGTGGCTCACGATGGATTTGGGATGGGGATTCAGGGACAATCTCTTCTCCTATCCCAAAATTTTTCTTCCGACTTCTACAGACAACCAGAATTCCCTTCACAGTCCCGACGTGAGTAGCCAGGAATGATCCACACATTTTTAAAGGAATAATCACAGCAGGTGGCCCTAAAAGAAGGGGAAAAATGATCCTTAAAATTATTAGGAATGGCACAAGCAGCTCCTCTGATTTTTCCACTGTTTCTGAAAAGATTAATTTATCCATACTATTTTTAGGGAGTTTTCCTTCCTTTAACACAAAATGTGGAATTTTTCCCTCCCAGACTTTAAATTTAATCCAAAAAATGTTCGGGACAGGCACCAAAGTATCTTTAGGAAGAAAGATAAATGGAGTCACTTCCAGCACTGGAAAATTGTCCTATTTTTGCTCAGATCCCAAATTTAAATTCCATTTCCCAGGATTCTGTGGTTTCTATTTACCTGTTAAGCTGTGGGGAATGATGGGAAATTCCCTCTGTGCCATGGAGAAAAATGGGAATATCTGAACTTCGGTGTCCCTCAGGCCCCAGAGCCACATTGGGTTCCTTGTCAGACTCAAACCTTGTTCCCAATCTCATTTTCCTGAGGAAAAGTTCCTCGGCTGTTGTCATCCTCAATAACTCCCTACGGAATTTTTGTTTTTCTCCTCCCTCACTCCTGTCCCATGGAATAGGAAAATTCCTCAGCGCAGGCCTTGCCTCCGGAGCAGAAGCCCTGGAATAATTAAAGGGATGATTAAAGGGATGATTAAAGGACAACCCTTCCCTCCCCACCACTTAAATTTCATCCATTTCTCCTCCAAAACACCAGGAATTTTTCTCTGGGTCAGCTCAAATATCCCTTTCCTGCGCCACAAGGAGTTCCCGCTCTCCCAAGAAACCCGGGAACAAAATTAGAAATCAGGCACGAAAACCAACAGAGGGAAAGGATCCTCCAGCCCCAAATTAATCCCTGAATTCTGCTGTTTACTCAGAGAAAGAACACAAGGATTTTTTTTCCCCTCTCTTTTCCCTTTTTTTTTCCCTTGCCCTGAGGAAACCAGAGAAGGGTTTTAAATATCCCAAACCTTCAGCATTTTCCTTAAATTACGGAGTGGGAGTCGGTGAGGGCACAGCGTGGCTCCTTTTTGTGCTGCTCCTGCATTTTTGGGTGGCTGCAGTTTCGCTGGAACGGCTCCGCCTCGGATTTTGTTTTGTTTTTCTGGTTTCCCTCCCATTTTGGCCACGTTCCGCAGCAACTTTATCCTTGGGTTTGGGGAGCTGGTGGGGATTTGGGCCAGGTTTTTGTGAGGAATTCATTGTCCTGGTGATGTCACCATTCCAAATCCGCGGCGTGGGCAGCGCCGGGAGCGAGCTCAGGTGCCAAGGGAAGAGGGGACCACCTAAAACGGGAGAGGAATCAGTAGGAAAACGGAAAAGAGATGGATTTACAGACTCTTGGGGAAATATTCCAACTATTTTCCTAATAATTATGTTGTATAATAATTATGAAATAATTAGTAATTAACTTGTGATCGTCATTAAAACTGCAGAGCACTCCTGGAGTGTGGAGCCTGCCTTGGTGTTGCTCCTGCAGGACATGGCTGGGAAATGCTGGCACAGGACATTCCCAGACTCCAGGGAGACAACGCCAGGACAGAAACCGCGGCACGGGATCACCGTGGGATGCAGGGAGGCTGGGAATGGCTTGGGAATGGCTTGGGAATGGCTCGGGAATGGCTTGGGAATGCAGAGCTCAGCTTGGCCTGGCCAGGGCTGGGTGCTCTGTCCAACCCCCGGCTTTATCCGAGTCTGGATCCCTCCTTTCCTTCTCTGTCCAATTCCCTCCCAAAACTTGGGAATGTCATCCAAACCACCCACAGAGCCCACTCGGGATCCTTCCCTGGGAGAGCTGGAGTGCTTCCCTCAGGATCCAGGCTGGGAATATTCACCTGGAGAAGGCTCCAGGGAGAGCTCAGAGCCCCTGGCAGGGCCTGAAGGGCTCCAGGAGAGCTGCAGAGGGACTGGGGACAAGGCATGGAGGGACAGGACACAGGGAATGGCTTCCTGCTGGGAAAATGGAGATTTAGATGGGATTTTGGGAAGGAATTCCTGCCTGGGATGGAATTCCCAGAGCAGCTGTGGCTGCCCCTGGATCCCTGGCAGTGTCCCAGGCCAGGCTGGACAGGGCTTGGAGCAGCCTGGGACAGTGGGAGGTGTCCCTGCCATGGCAGGGGTGGCACTGGGTGATCATTAAGGTCCGTTCCAAGCCATTCCAAGATTCCCAGAGTTTCATTTCCCTGCAGTTCTGTATTTCCTCCAGGATCACAGTTTTGGCTTCCTCGGAGCGGGATGACCCTGAAATCCCAAACTTAAAATCCTTCATTTGGAAAAAAGCCCCAAACCAAACAATACAAATGTTTGCACTGACTACTTCCATGGCCCTTGGAAGAAAATCCCTTTGGAGTGACTTTGCCGCTGTCCAAGAACTTTGGAATTTTTTTTGCTTTTGCTCCTCGGGAAAAAATGAAGAGGAAGGAAGAAAAAAGGGAAGGGGAAAAAAGGGAAGGAAAGGGAAGGGAAGGTTTGGGAAGGGAAGGTTTGGGAAGGGTTGGGAAGGGAGGGTTTGGGAAGG
>VZRL01003692.1:6367-29058 GCA_013397895.1 Origma solitaria | reverse complement strand
GAGAGGGAAGGGAAGGGAAGGGAAGGGAAGGGAAGGGAAGGGAAAAGGGAAGAGGGAAAAGGGAAAAGGGAAAAAAGAAAAAAGGAAAAAGGAAAAAGGAAAAAGGAAAAAAGGAAAAGGAATCAGCCTTCTGAATGTCCCTTGGGAGAGCCTCAGATCCCAGCCTAGGACATCTGATTGGATTTTCCAGCACACACAGACACAAACCCCAATCCCAAACTAGGCTGGGATTGTGCCTCTGGCATTACAGGGATTACAGGGACCTAAAATAGAGATGGCTTTTTTGGGGTGTTTTAAACTGAACTGCTCATTTAAACTAAACTGCTAATATTTAAATTGAACTGCTCATTTAAACCGAACTGCTAATATTTCAATTGAACTGCTAATTTAAACTGAACTGCTAATATTTAAATTGAACTGCTCGTGTAAACCAAACTGCTAATGTTTAAATTGAACTGCTAATTTAAACTGATCTGCTTATTTAAACTAAAGTTCTAATTTAAACTGAATTGCTAATTTAAACCGAACTGCTTATTTAAACTAAACTGCTAATTTTAACTGAACTGGTAATTTAGACTAACCTGCTAATTTAAACCAAACTGGTAATTTAAACTGAAATGCAAATTGAAACTGCTGTCTCGTTTAAACTGAACTGTTAGTTTAACACTAAACTGCTGTCCAGTTTAAACTAAACTATTAATTTAAACTGAACCGGCTAGTTTAAAATAACCTGCTAATTTAGACAGACCTGCCAATTTAAATTCAGTCCCTGCCCCTCTAATTACACGCCAGAAAAGCCCTAATTTAGGGAAGAGATTTTCTGAACTCTCAGCCCTCAAATTCCCAGCTCCAAACCCAGCATCCCAATGTCCCACAACGATCCTTCCATCTTCTAATTACGGAAATTATGGAAATTATGGAGTGTGCAAGTGCAGAGTAAGGGAAAAAAGGGAACGAGGGCTGTGGTTCGTCCCAAAGATGGGCGAAATCCCGGGAAATGCTGCAGTGGCCAAGATGGATTGTCTTTAAATGCTTTTCCCCACAGGACAGGGTGGATTCCAGAGGCTGGGAGAAGATATTGCAGCAATTTTAGTTCTGCCAGCTCCTGTAGTCCAGAAGTACTGATTTCAAGGGAATATTGAGATAAAGGGAATCTTGAGATAGAGGGAATTCCATGGAGAGCCAAGGCCCATCTGGGAAGAGGAAGAGGAGCAGGAATGGGAAAGGAAGAAGAGCAGAGATTCCAGCCTAGATCATAAATCCAGGTCTAAAATTGTTGGATAATTTGACTTGGAGGTCACTAAGCCGGTCAGGATTGAACTGGAATTCAGGACTGTAATGGAATTCTGATACTGTGGACATCAAATCCACAATTCCCAGCACCCTGCAGGAGGTTGTGGCACCTGTCCCTTACTCCTGAGAAAAGCTGGGAGCAGAATTCCAACTTTATGAGGACCAGCGAGATCTCATGAGGAAGATCTATGGACACTCCGACTAAATCATCCTCCATGGTTGGGGGAATCCATTCCCAGCTCCAGAGGAACCTGGAGAAGGTGGAAGCTCCTACTGGTGACCAAAATCACCCAGCCTTGGAACTGGTTTGAACTGGACATGAAAAATGGATTTAATTTGGATTTGTGAAGCAATTTTGGGGTAATTTTGGCATTTCAGATGTTTTTCAGAGGCCACCAGGACACATTTCCAGGTGTTTTCCTTAAATCCTTAAAGAGAAAGATCTTTTAAGTGAAAGAAAAGGATTTTTAATGAAAGCAAACAGAAGGGGAAGGATAAAGTGGATATGGACTCAATTCCAGGGCCCAGAAAAATGGGATGAATCAATTTGGTCTTTGGGAACTTCCAGCCTTAAAATAAAAGTCCCTAAAATCATGTTGAGTTTGACCCTGCCCTTCCCAAAATCCAACTGGATTTCTGAGGGGTGGGATCAGCACACTGTAGGGTCAACAGCCCCAGAAAACACTGAAGGACCATCGGGAAACTCCATAAAAAAAAGAATTCCTGGGATGTGAACCAGCTGGAAATGCACCAGGGAAGAGTTAACCTTTTGGAGATGTCAAGTCCAGGATTCCCAGAAAGTTTTCGTGTTCCTGACGATTAAAACCTTTTGTGCTCCCAGATGAGATAATTCCTTGGAGTTGTAGGAATTGCAGGATTAGGATTCATAAGGATTGACATTTATCGTCAAGCAGGGAATAAATGCTTGGATGTCACAGATATTTTTAGGCCGGGATAAAAGCTGGAATCTGAGTTAGAGGAGCAACACTGAGTTACTCACAGCAGCTTCTCCCAGGGAGAGAATTTTGTGTTCCTCCCTGGAATTCGCTGCCCTCTCCTTGATGTGGTCGGAGGGGAGGATTATCCGTAGGAATATTACAAATCCTTGCTGGCTTTAAGGAAAGGAAACATTTACATTGGCCAGACGTTCGGGATAATAAATCCAAAACTCGGCAATCCATTAAAATCCATTGAAACAATGGCGGTGGGAGCTGGGGGTGGAATTTGGGAAAAAATTGGAGGGAAATGATGGAACAGGAGGGTGGGGAATTTGGGATACTCCCAGGGTTATTTAAAAGTCGTCTTTGGATGGACACAAAGGATTTTCTCACCCTCCGGGTGGATGTGGAGCTGTTCCATCAATTCCGTCACCTGCTGAGTTCTTATCCCACAAAACCACAGGGACGGGACCCCACAAATGGCAGAGCCATTTCCCCGTTTTCCATGCTCTTCCCTCTGCAGTAGGATTGAGGAGAGGCCGGGAAAAGTGGGAATTCACATCCTGTGGGATCATGGAATGGCATCCACCCAGCGCGAAGGATCCAAGGAATGCACCAGGGAGATCCTGGCCCAGCAGGGAGATCTCCCAAAACTTTGAGTGAGATGGACTTGGGACGGAGGAAAGGGAATTGCAGATTCCCAGCAGGTGCCCTGATAAAATCCAGAGTGAGCCAAAAGGCACAGCCAAGGGAATCGGGAATTCCAGAGGGGATCCCTTCCCTTCCATCCAGCCATGGAGAGACAGGAGAAGATGAACCAAAAAAATGTCCAGAACATCAACCCCACCCACATCCATGGAATTGTGAGAGGGAACAGCAGACTGAAGAGTTTTCCCATTGGAATTTTGACCTTAGAAATTATTTGGAATGATCCTGGATCATTTTCCCACCTCCAAGCCAAGGATTTGAGGCTCCAGGTTGGCCCTGACGGATCCGCTGGAGCTTCTCCTGCTCCTTATTTTTAGATCATCCTGTGCAGTCCTTCCCTCAGGATGAGTCACTTGGATTCGGCCGCTCCAGAAGTTACACATAAGTTTTATTTTCTCCCAAAATTCTGGCAAGGAGCAGCGCTGAGCACTGTCAGCATTCCCAGCTGGAAGTGATAACTCAGCTCCGGCTGCCAGGAGGAAAACTCATCCCAAAAATGCTCCTGGGGGAAGAAAAGAGCTTTAAAAAATTGTGGAGGCTGAAAATAAATGGGACTTTTCAGCTGATCTGGAGCTGCAGAGATTCCCAAAATTCCAGCTGATCAGGAGGTCAAAAGATTCCCAAAATTTCAGCTGATCTGGAGCTGCAGAGATTCCCAAAATTCCAGCTGATCAGGAGGTCAAAAGATTCCCAAAATTTCAGCTGATCTGGAGCTGCAGACATTCCCGAAATTTGTGCTGATCAAGACCTCCAGATATTCCCAAAATTTCAGCTGATTAGGAGCTCCAGAGATTCCCAAATTTTCACCTGATCAGGAGCTCCAGATATTCGCAAAATTTCATCTGATTAGGAGCTTCAGAGATTTCCAAATTTTCACCTGATCTGGAGCTGCAGATATTCCCAAAATTTCAGCTGATTGGGCTGACAGGAGCTCCAGAAATTCCCAAAATTTGTGCTGCTCAGAGTGACATGAGCTCCAGAGATCCCAAAATTTCAGTTAATCAGGAACTGCAGAAATTCCCAAAATTTCAGCTGATCAGACTGACAGAAGCTGCAGAGATGCCCAAAAAATGATGCTCCTGGGAAAACAAATCGAAAGCCACACTTCCATTTACGTTTAATGGATAAAATTCTGTGTTTCCAAGTTAAAATCCATAAGAGAGAAAGTAAATGCTTCCATCAATTACAAACATGGGCAAAATCCATGGAATTCAGCAGGATCATGGACTGAAATTCCTGAAATATCAACCTTTGGATTAGTTCTGCAACCCTTATATTTTTTAATCTATTTTTCGCTCTTCCAAACCTGCCCTGATTTCAGCATCTTGGAGACACAGGAAATGAGGGAATGGAGGGGAAATGGACTGAAAAAGGGGAAAACTGCCCCAGATCTGCATCCCTTTGGAATTTGGCTTTCCAGCTGCTATATTAGAAGGGTGAAATTCCTTCTGGAGGTAAAAACATCTGGATCTGAGGAATCTCTGCCTCATCTGAGGCTGGCCTTCATCTCCAGCTTCCCAGGAATATCCCTGTGGAATTCTCCTTCTCCTGTTTGCTGGTGACAATGATAAAAAAATGAAGGAATAAATCAATCCCTGGGATCAGTGGATTGGATCAGTTGATTCCAGGATCCTGCTTCAACCAGATCAAGCACTTTACCCAAATCTCCTTATTTCTGATCCAAATATCCATATTTATCCAAATAGCCACTTCATACCAATATCCAGCTGAAAATCTAAACGTTTTATTCCCTTTATCCCAATATCCAGCTGAAAATCCAAACGTTTTATTCCCTTTATCCCAATATCCAGCTGAAAATCAGGATGTCCATCAGAAAATGAAGGAAATAAAGAAGGGAGTCTCCCATGGGATTTATCCCTGTTCGGTGTGCAATCCACATCTGCTTCCCAGCACTTGCTGCTCCAGGATCCCACTGGGAATCACATCTGGGATTCTCTTTATCATGGAATCATGGAATGGTTTGGGTTGGGAGGGACCTTTAAAGCTCTAAAGGGACACTTTCCACTATCCCAGGTTGCTTCAAGCCCCATCCAACCCAGCCTTGGACACCTCCAGGGATGGGAACGACCAGAATCCTTGGAAAACACCTCTGGGATCATCGAGTCCAACTGCAAACGCCCTTGAGAGGCTCCTTGTCCCCGCAGTGACTTTTAAGGAATTTTCCTTGTCCCTGCAGTGACTTTTAAGGAATTTTCTCCATTTGGATGTGGGTGAACAACTCGGATGCTTCCAGGCGTGAACCTCCTGCCCCCTGCACTTTCCCAATCCCACCCCTGGTCAGCAAACATGGAAAGATACAAAAATAACTCCCTGGAAAAGCTCCGTGGGCAGGGATGGCCTCTTTTGTCAGGGGTGATTAACGCCATGAATAAATTATCTCGGAGCGCATACTAATGAGTGTCCCGTTCTTTCCATTCCGAGGGGCATGGATTGAACCTTGGGATTGAGCTCCCAGCCAAAAGAAATGGTTCATCCCAAAAAAACAGGCACAGGAGACAAGGACACGACGGCAAAACAAAGGTTGCGGCCACAGATCAAGCAAAACAAGCGTGGAGTGGGAACAGAAATCCATGGAAGAATTCCCAATGGGATAGGAGTTACTCATTGATCCTGAAGGTCGTTGCTGGCACTGGGAGAGGAGTTAAACATTGACCCGGCCCGGGATGAGGCTGGAAAACAGGAGGGAAAGCCGGGACTGGAAAACAGGAGGGAATCTGGGACTGGAGAGGTTTGATCCCAGTCCAGGTAATCCCAAATCCTGAGGAATAATTTCCTACAATCTCAACAGGATCCTGGGAGCACTTGGGTGACACATGGAGCAGGGACAGGCATTCCCAGAGAATCGCAGAGCAGCAGAGAACAGGTGTTCCCGGAGAATCCAGAGAGCAGCTCCCTGGTGATCCCGGAATCCCAGATCCACGGAATCCCAGATTCACAGAATCCCAGAGCCACAGAATCCCAGGACCACAAAATCTCAGGATCCCAGAACCACACCATCCCAGAATCTCAGAATGCCAGAACCACAGAATTCCAGAATCACAAAATCATAGAATCAAAAAATCCCACAGTCACAGGACCCCAGAATCCCATAACCACAGAATTTCAGACTACAGAAACATGGAATCCCGCAACCACAGAGACCCGGAATCCCAGAATCCCAGAACCACGGAACCACAGAATCCCAGAATCCCAGAATCCTGTAAACCTAATCTCACAGCCACAGAATCCCAGAATTCCAGAATCCCAGAAAACCAGAATGCCAGAAACCCAGAATCACAAAATCCCAGAATCCCAGCACCACAGAATTCTGGAATCCCAGAATCCCAAAATCATAGAATAAAAAAATTGCAGAATCCCAGAATTCCAGAACCACAGCATCCCAGAGTCCCAGAATCCCAGAACCCCAGAATTCCAGAATGGGTACAGCTGGAAGGGAGCCCACTGGAGCCCAATCCCTGATCCAAGCTCCCTGCTCCAGCGGGATGGGATTTTCCCAGTCCCTCTCTCCTTTTCCAGCTGGAATTCCTCACATCTCACTTCCAAGAGGATCAGCTCCACATCCAGGCCCCACTGTCCCAGCTTTTCATTGGCAGGGGTGGGAAGTGTCCCAAAAATGCAGGAATGTGGTGAACCTGGAAAAGCCGGCTGGACTCGATCCTAGAGGTCTTTTCCAACCTAAATAATTCCTTAATTCCATAATTTTTATCTCCTTTACGAAGGTAAAAATGAAGAAATCAAACCACTTCAGAACCCGGGTGGGGATGGTGTCATTCCCAAATAACTCAGGCAAGAGAAGGGGCAAAATTTATTGGGAATGTTCTGCTTGAGCGGCTCTCTCCTCACAAATCCATTCTAAAATTATGGAATTTTAAATCATGAGGAATGAGGGATTGGAGAAAGGGCAGAACCGCTGGACTTTGAAGTCAGCACATTCACAGCCTCCCTGCCCTTTCCTGATGATGCCAACACCCCTCCAACATCCCAACAAATATTTCCAGGGATTCGAGTACCAGAGTCCCAAAGCACTTCCCAGAAGGCTGGGATGAGGACACGGATCCAGGAGTGCAAATTCCCTTTAAATCAGGGCCAGCCACGCCTGCTCCTGGGAGAAGCTGCAGCAGTAAAAGTGGATGGTGCTGACCTGGAAAATCTCACCTTATCTCCTTATCCCATGGGGAACAAGAGTGGGATTTGCTGTACCTTCCTGTCCGAACTGGAGGTTCAGCATCCCGTGATCCACGGCAAATTCCGAAGGGGATTTTGTGCCTGTCTCGGTCCCAGGAAATCTTTCCAGTTCCTGTGAAACAGAATTTTCAGGCTCCTCGTTTCCTAAAAATTTGGAATCTTTGTTCCAGCAGAACCAAATCTGGGATTTTCCGATGTTTTTTATTTTGTTTTGAAATGGAAATGCCCAGTTTTGCTCTGCTCTATTCCCTGATTTCCCTAATATTCCCTAATAAATATTCCCTCTGTTTCCCAGCCATTTTTGAATGTGTCCACTGTGAATTCCCAGATTTGTGGCTCCTGTGTGGATTTCTTCACCTCAGAAGGTTTTCCTTGAGCTTTTCCTTTCCACAATGGAGTTTCAATCTGATCCAGGATCACTGGAAGTGAAATTCCCTCATTTCAATTCCCTTCTATTTGTTTTCGTCATCCCTGGAAAAGCTTGAATGCTTCCAAGTGCTTGGAATGCTTCCTTATTCCCATTTTTTTGCAAATAAGAAGGCGAATCCAATGTTCCAGGATGTATTTAAATGTTTGGAATATTTTTTTATTCCCATTTTTTGCAAATAAGAAGGCAAATCCAATGTTCCAGGATGAATAGAAATGTTTGGAATGGTTCTTTATTCCCATTTTTTGCAAATGAGAAGGCAAATCCAATGTTCCAGGATGAAGATAAATATTTGGAGCGCTCCTTTATTCCCATTTTTTGCAAATGAGAAGGCAAATGCCATATTCCGTTCTGTATTTCAGCCTCCCCACCGCAGCTGATGGAAATTTAAGGAGTTTGGCCATTTTCAGTGACTTTGTTAGAGCCCAACTTTCTTCCAAGAGCTGCCTGGGATTGTGCAGGACCACGAATTCCGTGTGGATTTGAGCATCCCAGAAGGAAAACTCAGATATCCCAAACAGCAGGACTTCCACCTTCCAGCTGAGCAAACTTGGGTTTTTTTCTTTCAAACCCCAACTTTTAAGCTCCGTTTTATCTCCCATTGTCGAATTTTGAGCAGTTTAAAGCAAACCTGGTTCCCGAAATTCCAATTTCATCAAACCTTGTTCCCAAAATTCTGATTTCATCAAACCTTGTTCCCAAAATTCCGATTTCATCCCCTCCGAGTGCTTTGGGCAGTCCCACACCTCCAGGAGCTCCTCCATCCCAATCCACTGATCCCAAAACTGCTGTTCCCTGCCCTAAGGAATAATTCTGCTCCTTGGGGTTGGTCAGGATCCCCCAGAGAGCCAAACGCTCAGGGAAAAACTGGAATTTGTGAAATTCCCAACACACGGAGGGACGAGCTGGACTTTTGTGATCCTTGTGGGTCCCTTCCAAGCCTGGCAATTCTATGGGTCTATGATTCCAAGTATTTGGAATGTCACTTTTCCCAAAATTTTTCACTTTTCCTGCTGCCCAAGAGCTTCCAGTGCCTTTCAGGGAATGTTTGGAATCCATGGATGCGCTGGGGTCTGCAGTGATTGCAGAAAACCCCAGGATCTCCTTTTTCCCTTCTCCATCTCTCTCCATCTTCCCCGGGTAATTCCCAAAAAAACCCCCCGACTTTTATCCGTGTCTAAATTAATTTAATTAACTCCATCCCTGCTTTCCGAACCCAGAGCGATTCCATGAAGTCTAACCAGCAAAAAGTCATCTGCCATTCCCCCAGAACCCAATCTAAACTTCCAAGAAAATAAAGAGAGGAGGCACATCTGGCCACAAGAGGAGTAAAAGCTGCCGATGAGGCAAATCCTTGATTATCCCGGAAAAAGCGAGGCCTGGGGATGAGGCTGAAATAAATAAAATGAGCGCATCCTCCCTGGAAAAAGCAAAAGCTGGGACAGACAAGATGAGATCCTGCAGAATCCCGAGCTGGCTCAGCACTCCCTGGGGAAACGGGAAAGGAGATGGAGCTTAAATCTCCTTTAAAAGGGGTTTAAATCTGCTCCGAAAGGGCTGACAGCGCTGACAATAACTCAGCATTCCCTGCCATCCCCAGCCAGGGGCTGTTTGCCTTTCCCAGCTGCTGCCGGCTTTGATTCCTTATCCCGGGATCATTCTGCTGACTGCGCTTCTCTGTGTGCGCAGGCGGGAGCAGAACCAGCCCAAAGCCTCGGGAAAAAACCTTTGGAGCAGCCGGTTCTGCTTCCAAGAAAACCCAGGGAAATCCATCCCCGAGGAATGAGTGACATTTAATTGGAGGCAAAACCAGCGGAGAGCTTTAGTCTGAACTACCCAGGCTTGGTCTGGAACTCTCAGGCCAGGCCTGGACTTCTCAGGAATCCACAAATCTGAATTTCTTGGGGGGTCAGCACAACTTTTCTCCTTGCAAAATGTCTTTCAGGCCGTTCTGCTGTGCTTGCACCTTGCTGCAGGATCAGCTGACCCCGGCTGGACTTGTTCTGAACGAAATTGGAAAATTTTCCACCCTCAGGTGTTCATTACCCACCCCGGGGTTGAGGGTTTGGTAAATCATCAATTTTCCAGGTGGTTTTTAACATAAGGATTGCTGAGGTTTGTGTCTGGGGGGCTTAACTCCTACAGAAACCATTCCAGAGGTGGGGAAGGACAAATCCTGGACAAATCCTGGTTTGGGTTGGAAGGGTCCTTAAGGATCACCCAGTGCCACCCCTGCCATGGCAGGGACACCTTCCACTGTCCCAGGGTGCTCCAAGCCCTGTCCAGCCTGGCCTGGGACACTGCCAGGGATCCAGGGGCAGCCACAGCTGCTCTGGGAATTCCATGGGATGGGATGGGATGATCATCAGGGTCTCTCCCAACCCAAACCACAGTGGGATTTTGGGATTCTCTGATCCATTTTCAAACGCCCTTCCCAGTTCAGATTCCTGGAAATGCAGCCCCAGACGGCTTTATCTGAGATCTCTCCCACTTGAACTCAGGGAACCGAGGTGGGGCGGAAAAGCAGATTTTTTTTAAATTACCTTCCCATGTTTGGCCTCCTGAACTCCTGACATTCCATTGGAATCGCAGGCAAGGCAGGAATCGGGTGAGAAGGGACAAGAGTTACTGCAATAAAGTCACGTGGAAACTCTGCTCCTGCGTTCCATGAAAAGAACCAAACAGATCCTGAGGATAACCCTGCTGGAAGGTCTAAACCAGCCCCGCACTTGGGGTATTCCGGGAATATTCCACCCTTTCCATGCTTTCCTCTCTTTTCAGCAATCCCGGATGAGTTTTTGGTGTTTTCTCAGGTTTCTTGGGATTTTTGCACGTGGAGGGGAGATTGGAAGAGCCTCTCCAGCACTGGAGCACAAGGCTGGGGATGGGAATTTGGTGTCACCTGAGAATCCCTTAAAGCCCAGCAGGAGAAAATCCCCTGGATACAAACAAATCTGGATTAGGCCAAAGCGAAAAAATCCCACAAAAATATCCTACAGGTGCCGGAAAAGGCATCCACAGAAGGATTTCTGTGTCAGTTCTGAAATAAATTGGAATCACAATAATTTCAATTCATCTTTTAATATCCTTGTGGAAGAAACCTGCTGGGATTCGTGTCGTCCACCACTTTGGGAATGCCACCAGCTTGTGTTGGCCGGGAATTCTTTTCCTCCTAAGGCATTCCAAATCCTGTTTCCTAGGAAAAAAGGGATCCTCAGAACCCCAAGCCTATGGAGCCCTTCCCACCAGATCCCTCTGGTCTTAAAAATTCCCAGTGACAGAAGTCGTGTGCTCCTTTCCAGGGAATCACTTTGGGTGTTCCATTATCATTTTAAATTTTTCCTGCTCTAGAATTCCAGTCTCCTTTATTCCAGCTGAAATCCATGGTCCTTTTTCCTCGTTGAGAAACCATTTCAAAAACCTCATTCAAACATTTACATCGTCTTCTGATTCCTGAAAAGAATGGGACTCACAAAGCCTTGCTCGGGCCAAAAATGTTTTGACAGGAAAGACATCCTGGCTTTATTCATTACAGGAGAAAAAACCAAAATATTCCAAAAATATCAGCCTGGTAATATTCTCTTCCCTTTTCCCTTTTCCCTTTTCCCTTTTCCCTTTCCCCTTTTCCGTTCTCCCTTTTCCCTTTCCCTTTTCCATTTTCCCTTCCTTTCCCTCAAAAGAACAGGTCCATTACCAGCATCGTTCCCTTCAAAAAAATTAAGGATTTTGGCATTTCCAAGTTTAGAGGAGATTCCTTCCCTTCCCTGATAACACTGGGAACCTCCAGGTTATTTCAATGGAAAAAAAGTCTGGGAGTCTCAGGGATGATAAAATTCCTACAACATTCCTGAAAATCCATAGCTGAGCAGAGGGAAAAGGTAAAATCAGGATGGGAGAAGCAGGAGGGTGGATCAGCATGGAAATCACCTGGAGTGATCCATCCCTGGCTCTTTCCTGGCAGGGATTTGGAGGAACACCGCGGAGGGGCCATAATTCCCTAGGAAGTGTTGTATTAAATTCCTTGGAATTGCTTTTTTTCCCAACCAAGGGACTGGGGAGTCAGCAACTCGTTCATCTCCACCACCTCTAAGTCAGCAAAACGTTAATTAATTATGTTCATCAAATTAATCTCTATTAATGAAGAAAGAAATAAAAAAATCCACAGGGAAAGTCTTCCCCTGTTAAGATATCTGGGATAAAGTGCTGGAGTCTCCATCCCTGGAACTGTTCGGAAAACAAATAGATGTGGCACTTTGGGATGTGGCTTAGCGGGAATTTGGGATATGACTTAGTGGGAATTTGGGATACAGTTTAGTGGGAATTTGGGATATGGTTTAGTGGGAATTTGGGATATGGTTTAGTGGGAATTTTGGATGTGGTTTAGTGGGAATTTAAAAGTTGGACTTGATGCTCCTGGAAGTCTTTTCCAACGTTCGTGATTCCATGATTTGCCTAAGGCCTATAAAAATCCTACAGGAGAGAACTCCCGCAGGGAAAAAAATCCAAGGTGACCTTTTCCTCGTTTTTCACTGCTTTCTGTTCGCCGTCCAATTGAGGAATGTTGGCTTTGGGACAATTCGCTCAGGAATAATTGGATTTAGGAAATAATTGTGATGGTGTGGAAGTGGGACAGACCCAGCCCTGCAGCTCCAGGGAAAGAATGGAAGCTCTTCCCTCCTAACTCTTGGATATTCCCAGGGAGGAGGGTAGGATGAAGAAAGAAAACTCATTTTTCCAGGTTTTTTTGTTTGGTCTTTGGTTAAACTTTACCCATTATCCAAATATTTGCACTTGTGGATCCAACGTGAGCCTGAAGCTCCCGTCCAGGTTGGATCATGGGCACAGATATTCTGTTGGAATTTTTCCCCATCCCATGGAAGAGGGAATTTCCCCACATCTTCCTGCCCATTCCTGACTGCCCGCAGAAATTCCCACCACATTGGCTGGTTCAGGGAACCTCTGGAGTTAAAACCAACCCGGAAACAATGGAATTCGGTTCATTCTGGATCAGTTTTCCTGCTGCTCCAAGATTCTCTGCAGAACTGTGGCGAATTGGCCAAGAAGTTAATTGGAGGGGAGCAAGAATTCCAAATCCATATGGAATATTTAATATCTGCTTAATTATTTTATATATTTTATTTATTTAAATATGTATTTATTTAAATATATATTTATGTGTGTATTTAATGTCTGTTATTTATCTTTCAATAATAAATATAAATAAAATAAATACTATAATAAATATAGCCATTTATTTAATATATATTTGATATCTTAATTTCATATATATATTTAAATCGCTTATATTTATATGATTTATTTAATTAATATAGAGTTCTATTAATAAAGAGCAATCTCATCCTGAGATATCTATTAGGGAATTAATAATCCAGTTGTAATTGACTGCAGAGGGCTTTAATGGGAAATTCAGCTTTTCCACAGTGTCCGTCATGGAATTGTTCGTAAAACAAGCTTGCACCAAGGCAGGAAATCCCTCTAAGGAATATTTCCATGTTCTTTTTCCTTTTCCCATCCTGGAAATGTTTCTTTACAGAAGCTCACTCCAAGCTGGATATTCCCACCTGAGGATGGATGGGAAACAAAACTTCCGGAGCTCCAACTGCTCCTTGATGTGGGAAAAAGGAATCCTGGTCACGGATTTCACCTGGACACTCCCCTTCCATTCGGAGAAAAATCATGGACAGCCCCGTGTGAAGCCACCAGGCAAGGATTTATGGATTTTTGTAATTCCAGTTTTTATGATCCCATCCCATCAGTCCATTTCTGGGTGTCTCTGTTCACCATCTGGGAATGAGACATTTTCCCTTGGCTCCTCCACTAAATTCTTGGAGCAGGAGCCATAAATCGTCCCATAAATGCAGCACTGAGCCAAACACATTGTCCTGGGTGAGGAGTCTCAGGATTTCTGCTCAGCTTTCCTGGGATTTTCTCTACCCTTTGGGAATTCTCCTCCTTCTCCTTCTCCTTCTCCTTCTCCTTCTCCTTCTCCTTCTCCTTCTCCTTCTCCTTCTCCTTCTTCTTTTTCCTTTCCCTTTCCCAGAACTTACAAACTCCTTTGTCCCCCCGGCTCCATCCCATCATTTTTGGTGGCAGATTTCCCATTGCAGCCTCCTCCTCGGGAGTGGTTTTTTTTCTGGAATTTTCCCTCCCCTCTCCTGATCGATTTGGACAGAGTTTACACAAAATATTCGCAGGACTTTCATTCCTCCGTGGAATTAATTTTGAGTTGAGCAACGGAGTTGGAAGTTCCTGGAGTGAGGACTGGGAGGTTTGGGAATCACAGGGATAAACATATGGAATAAAATAATTCCATTTCATATTAAAAATAATCGGGATGAACTTGATCTTGCTGATGAGGAAAATCTCTCCAAGAGATTTTCTCTCACTATTAAAGAGAGATTTAACTTCTTATTTCAGGAAAACTGGGGGAATAATACACAAGGAAATGTGCAGGGAATTTTCAGTTCATTCAGGAAAAGTCTCTGCAGCCTCTGACTGAACCCAATCCAAAAAAAGAGATTTTTTGTCACTATTTAATACAGATTTTCCATCTTTTCCCAGGAAAATCAGGTCCATAAAGCACCAGAAAATATAAATTCCAGTCTGAACTCCTGCTCTCCCCTAATGGATTTTATTTGGGATCTGATCCCTTTGGATGGACCTTCTATACTTTCCTTGAGCTCCCACTTTTCCCTCCCAACCTCTCCCTGACTCCCTCCCGGATTTGTGCTCCAGCCCGGGATGTTCCGCTCGGCAGCCCCAATTCCTGTCCTCCCAGCCCCAAGGAATCCTGGGGCCGAATCCTTGGATGCACCGCAGAGCTCCAGTGGACTTTGGATTTTTAACAGCCGACACGTGAGAAATCGGTTTAGGGAATTGCTGGGCACGGACTCACCTCAGGATACGTGGATTGGTTCCAAGCAGTTGAATATCTCCAGGCTGAGTTAGAAATTGCTGAATCCCACAGAATTCCTGGAGGATATTCCCGTTCCAAGACTCTTCTCTCCATGCGGCACATCCCCCAGTGCCTGCCCACTGCTGGGTTCCAGCTTTTGCCCAGGAATGAGGATCGGGATGTTCATCCTCCTCGGGAATCACGGATTCCTCGGTTTATATCCCCCTGGATTTGGAGATAATCTTGGATAATAATCTGGGATTTTCTGTGGTGGCTTCATCTGGAGAGTGATGGGGCTCGGTGATGTCACACAGCCACTCGGTGATGTCAAAACCCACTCTGTGATGTCAGACAGCTGTCCTGTGATGTCACAGCTCACTCTGTGACATCACACCACAACCCCATGATGTCACACGGCAACCCTGTGACATCACAGCCCACACTGTGATGTCACAGCTCACTCTGTGATGTCACACCACAGCCCTGTGATGTCACAGCCAATGCTGTGATGTCACAGGCCACTCTGTGACATCACATCAAAGCCCACTCTGTGACGTCACACCGCAACCCTGTGATGTCAAAGTCCACGCTGTGATGTCACAACCCCCTCTGTCATGTCATAGCCCACTCTGTGACATCACATCAAAGCCCACTCTGTGACATCACACCACAACCCTGTGATGTCACAGCCCACACTGTGATGTCACAGCCCATGCTGTGACATCACATCAAAGCCCACTCTGTGATGTCACAGCCCAAACTGTGATGTCACAGCCCACTCTGTGATGTCACACAGCCACCCCGTGACCTCACCGTTCGCTCTGTGATGTCACTCAGAGGAGGCTGAGCAGCAGTGGGGGATGGACAGGAAAAATGGGAATAGTTTGACCTAACTTGGAGTTCTCCGGCTGAAATCAGTGCTCCAGGATCCCTCTGGAGGCCTTGGAGAAGGAAAACAATTCTGGCTCCCATTCCCACCCAAGGATAAGCCTGGGACATAGCCTGGAAAAGCATCTTTAAGGGCAAATCCAAATCCTGGAATCCAGAGTAAATCAGCTCATCCCATCACTTGCCAAAGGAGGAGGGGAAGAGCAGAAATCCCAGAAATCCCTGCCTTTTCCCACCGTTCAAAACCATCCCAAAGCATCTCCATTGAGAAGTTCCCGTTGGAAAAGGTCAGCTGGGGTGGATAAACAGCAATCAACGTTCGGCACAGGGGGCATTGACCCTGCACAAGGACACTCCGGAGCTTTTTCTGTTTGTTTTCCTCTCCACCTGGGAAGAAATCAAAACATTTCAGCTTTCCCGGAGGGAATTCTTTCAGTGGAGAAAGGCCAAACTTTCACCTGGAGATGGACACCCAGAGGAGTCCAAGGAAATGCTCCCCTTCCATCTGATTTTTGGTCCATCTCCATCAAGCCGATGCCACTCCGGAGTTCTCATCCCACCAGGATCCCAATTTTCGGCTGGGCTGCTTCTCTAACGACCCCAGTCCTCAATATGAAGATTCATCCTTCCGATTTAATCCATGGATTTATTTTTTTCCCAGTCCTGCACGTGGAGAGGGTTCCCAAAGGCATCCAAAGTCATCTCTGTGAAGATATTTTTGATGCCAAATCCAACTTTTTCCATAGGTAAGGCCTCATTTCTGACTACCTGGAGGCCAAAATAAAAATTCCTAAGTTGGGAATTTTATTATCACCCCAAATCGAATTTCTCGCCCACAGCTGCTAAAGCAGCGCCATTTAAAACGAAGGATTTTAATGGACAAGTTGGAAAATGTTCCTGCAGTGAAAATTCCTGAAATCCTGGCAGAAAGGGAATGTTCCAAAGGCTGGGGTGGGTTTTTTTCTTCCTTTCTAGCTTTTTTTTTTTTTTTTCCATTCTGCTCTCTTGTTCTTATGTTTGGCTGAGCTGTTGGAACATGCGGGAGCCAACTTCCACCTTTTCCTTAGGCAGCAAAAAATTTTATGGAGTGAAACCATGGTGGATCCTGGAGTATTTTATGGATGGCCTTTAGGTACAGAGTTCATGGAAGTGCGGAACGAGCTGAAGGGGCACGAGGAGCTCTCCAAATTCCATCTGGAGCTGAAGGAAAATCCGAATTCCCAGCTGCCAGGTGGAAAAAAAAAATATATAAAAATACATAAAAAGGAAATGTCACAACCATTTACAATTACTGAATAATATTTCTATTTCTGTGGAAAGAAGGAAAAATCAATGATTTTCTTATTAAAATCTGATTTCATGCTAAAAAAAAAGTTCAGGAATTTCAGCTTCTTTATAATACAAGCTGTTAAAATAGTGGGAAAAATAAAACCAGGAATATAAAAACAATGGGAAATGCTGTTAAAATTCCATTTTAATAGAATATAATAAAATAATTTATGTCTTAAATCTTTTCTCCCCAACTTTTGACTGACAACTTGGGAAGTGACGAATCCTTGGAGCCTCCTTAGGCTCCTGAATGGCTCCAAATCCTTGATTGGAGTTGGTTTGGAGCCTTCCTAAAAAATCCGTGGAGTTCCTTTATTAAAAATAGAGTTCTAAGCTAGAAATAGAAGGACTTTGTTCAAATATCTAAATTTGGAGACGCGCCTGTTGGATGGAGAGGACATTTAGACTGGAATCATGGATTTTATCCCAGATCAAATGGATCATGGGGTGCTCAGGTTCAAACCTATATTAAAGGGGGAAAATATGGATTGAGTCCACAGTGCTCCCGGGGCTGGAATTACTGTGGGAACAGAGTTTTCCTTGGTTTTTCCCAGCTCATTGCTGGATCTGCTCAGGTTCTGTGCGTGGAAAACGGGATTCGCCCACACGGATATTCTCACTGTGTTATTTGGGCATCTGAGATCCCGGGGGTCTGGGGAAAAGGGAAGGGAATGAGGGACACAGGGAATAGCTTCCACTGCCAGGGGGCAGGGACAGATGGGATATTGGGAATCAGGAATTCCTGGCTGGGAGGGTGGGGAGGGGCTGGGATGGAAAGGCTCGGCTGCTCTTTCCAGAGGATATTGCCAGGATATCCCAGCCCTGGGAGCCCTGGGTTCCCAGGTGAGGAGCTAGCACGATCCAGAGGGACTGCAGATGCTCCATGGGCTCCTGGAGGAACGGGCAGGATGCTCGGAAAACCAGGAACACTCCCTGTCACTGTTCTGGAATTTCAGAGAGGAGTGAGTTTGGCCAGGGGGAGTTTTCCCTTGGAAAATCTTTTTTTTTTTTTCCTTTTTTTTCCTTCTAACCCCAAACTGCTGATCCATCTCAGACAGAAATTCCACCCTCTGGAATCTCCCATCTCTGGCAGCACTCGTGATGGATAACAACTCCTGGGAGTAGAATTCCTCATGACCACAAGAACAGTGGGAACATCCGATGGTTTTCCATGAAATTCCCCAGCCCTCAACAACTCCGAACTCAGGGACCTCCCGGGATGCAGACATCACACCAGGTTTTAAAAGCCTGGATTTTTATTTTTTTTTCCCCTGGTATTCCCTTATCTAATCCAAGCTGGAATCCGTGCAAACAAAAACCTGCATGGGAAGAGCTGCCTCCTTCAGTTTGCTTTGCTCTCCCAGGATTTTCTGTGCCACGCTCCAAATCTTTATTAGGAAAAGCACCCAACCCCTATTTCCCGTGGGGGAATCCCAAATCCATGATTCTTTCCCAAACCCTCTTTTCCAGCTCGGAAACCCCAAGGTGACAAACCAGGATGGAACCCAATGACCTCAAAATGAGCAAGGGCTTGAAGCCCCTGCCACTCGTGGGCAGATTTTCCCCGGATCGGGTTGAAGATCTGTCGGGACGAAGGCTGCGGATCCTCCTGGAATGTTTGGGAATGGGATGAAAGATCCCATTCAACGCTCCAGCCCCACAAAGGGACCTTGTATCCCCCGCCAGCCCCGCAGCTTTGGGACCGTCACCTTGGAGCGCTTATCAGCGTTCCGGCGGACTGTGAACTCCCGGGAAATCTCCCCTGGAAGCTTGGGAGAGGCCTCACATGCTCCCCACACGCTCGGCCCAAGGGATAAACGCGGCTTTATGAGGGCCAGACGGAAAATCCCGGTTTATGATTCCGGGGAACAGGTTCCGAGCTCAGCGACTGGAGAAAAACAATCCCATCCCTCATCGTCCCCTTATCTGAGTCAGCAGTTGCTGATAAGGAGATTCCAGCCGCTTTCATCCTGCTTTTTCACGCCGGGTCGGAGCATTCCCAGCCCCTGCTGCGGGCTGGGAGCTCAGCCTCGGATCTGGGATTTAAAAAATCAGGATTGCTCACCAAAAAATTGGGACTGGTCACGAAAAAAATCAGGATTTCTCACCAAGAATGCTTTGTCCAGGAGCAACTGGACACGATCAAGGTGTGGAGCATCCCTGCAGCTCCCAGGGCTGTGTTTGGAATGCGAAAAAAGGGCCCATCCCACAAAATCCCCATTCCCAGATTCCCAGAGAAGTCTGGAGTCACACTCCCAGCTCTCTCCAGGCTTCTCCAGCTGTTTGAGCCCCAGGACAATCCAGCAAAGCTCCAAAGACTCTATCCCATCTTTTTCCATGCCTGATTCCCTGGCGGCCAGGAAAGAGCTCCTTTGGGAGGCAGCAGGGTCGGGATGAACCTCCCTGCAGCCATCATCCCCTGATCAGAGCTTCTCCTGCTGGAAAAAATTCCCATTCCCCATCCCAGGCTGGCACTCGGCTCCTGAAGAGCTTTTCCAGCAGTTTCTGAGGGGTTTTCCCACTCAATTCTGGAGTTTCTCCGTGGATTCTGGCTGGAGCTTGGGTGGCAAAGGGAAAAAAGGTCAATTTGAGGGAACACAGGGACATCGAGGCTGTCTTGGACACGGCAGGGGAGGGGGAGAGGGGAGAAGAACTAAAAATGAGGGGGAAAAGGGATTTCGCATCTGGAGAAAAATACGGGGGTCCAGAGAATTTTATTTTGCTGAGGGTGTGGAGAAATCCCTGGAATACTTGATCTGGGATGAGGAGCAGGGACAGCAACAGCAGGAGAAGGATAAAACCCCACGGCTCACGGTCTGGGGGAGGAAAACCAAATAAATTCCAGCTGGTTTGGGAATGGAGCTGGGAAACTGAAGAAGATCCTTCCCAGGAAGAAGGAAACACTTCCCTGGAAGAAAAATTCCCCTGGAAGTGCCCAAGGCCATGTTGGAACAACCTGGGATAGTGGGAGGTGTCCCTGCCCATGGGATGGGATGATCCTTAAGGTCCCTTCCATCCCAAACCATTCCAGAATTCCATAGGATCGTCCACGACCTTAGCCCCCTCAATCCCACATTCCTCATCCCAAACCATTCCAGAATTCCATAGGATCGTCCACGACCTCAGCCCCCTCAATCCCACATTCCTCATCCCAAACCATTCCAGGATTCAATAGGATCTTCCCCGACCTTAGCCCCCTCAATCCCACATTCCTCATCTCCCTCTTCTCCCAGCCGAGAACCAAACCAGTCTACAAAACTGCTGGAAATCGAACATAACTCCCTCAGGAGGGAAATGTCCCCACAGGTGGAAATATAAAAAATTTTTCAAAACGCTTAAAAATCCAGAGAAAGAAGAATTGTATCATAAAACTAAACCAAAATTCCCTCCAATATGGAGCTCATTCCCAAAAGTGACCATTCCCGGCCCAAACTGCAGCAGTTTAAGTGGATGATCCCGTTTTGGTTTTTTTTTTTCTGGATGCTGATTTGCAACAAAGGAAGGATCCAAACATTTGGAAAGGTTCATTTTAGGATGTTGGAGAAACATTGCTATTCCGAAGGGGCTCCTTAAAATAACAACGTTACAAAGGTTTCTTTTATCCCACATTCCTTAAATCCCAGCTCATGGATCCAATCGGAAAGGGAAGCAAAACAGAAGTGTCCAAATTCCCTTTGATAGGGACAGGGAATGGAGTTCTCCAGTGGGAAGAATTCCAAGGAAGGACCTCCCACCCTTGGCTGCATCACCCCAAACAAAACCAGGATGTGCTGAAGAATTCCCCTTGACCTCCAAAGGCTGCAGAGAGGGAGAAGATCCTCTTGGATGCAGCTTTGGGATGATGGGAGACGCCAGAATCCTTTTCCCGGAGCACCTGCTCCATCCCAAATTCCAGCAGTGGGGCTGGGGCCGTCTCACCTGGAGTAAATCTCCGTTTCCGTGGAAAAGCTTCCAAGCACAGGGCCGGAATTTCTGCACCTCGTGAGGCAGCCAGGGATGCTTTGATGTGGGGAAAAGCCGGAGAGGCTGTTTGGGATCATGTGGATGTGGAGACGCTCACATGGCCCCTCTGGCACTGGGATGGGATTCCGTGGGATTTCAGGGGGATCTCCCCCATCCAGGCTTGGCCCTGCATTCCCGCTCTTCCTCAGGGGAAGGGATGGGCAGGGGGCATCCACAGGGATTTCTTGGGAATGTGGCTGAGCTTTGATTCCCGTGGATCCGTCTGGGAGAGGGACGGGAATTATTCCCATGGATCCATCTGAGACAGGGACGGGAATTATTCCCATGGATCCGTCTGAGAGAGGGATGGGAATTTTTTCCATGGATCCGAGAGAGGGATGGGAATTTTTTCCATGGATCCAAGAGAGGGATGGGAATTTTTCCCATGGATCCGTCTGAGAGAGGGACGGGAATTATTCCCACGGATCCGTCTGAGAGAGGGATGGGAATTGTCCATCCTCCCTCCTCCGAGTGTTTGGGAAAAGGATTCCGCTGCCACTTGGAAAATTCCCTGCGTTGAAAGCTCATCCCTCTGCAGAGCAGCTCCAAATCCCTGCAATTCCCAGAAGGGAAAAGGGAGGGGGAAATTTATCATTCCCTGGATGTCAGACCTGGCTTTGCATCCAGATCCAAAGCGGAGGACTTTGGATCTAAGGATCCTGAGGTGTGAGTTTGGGTTTTTGTGGATAAAAATGGGATCTGGAATTTCTCAGTGTCAGAGTCAGGGGCAGGTTTCCCAGGTGAGCTTCTTGCACCAGGCTTAAACTGGGAAAAATTCCCTTTTGTGCCAGGCTCAAAATGGGAAAAAATTCCCTTTTGTGCCAGGCTTAAACCGGGAAAAAATTCCTTTTTGCACCAGGCTTAAACTAGGAAAAATTCCTTTTTGTACCAGGCTTAAACTGGGAAAAAATCCCTTCTTGCACCAGGCTTAAACTGGGAAAAATTTCCTTTTGTGCCAGGGTTAAACTGGGAAAAATTCCCTTCTTGCGCCAGGCTTAAACTGGGGAAAATTCCCTTCTTTTGCCAGGGTTAAACTGGGAAAATTCCGTTCTTGCGCTAGGGTTAAACTGGGGAAAATTCCGTTCTTGCGCCAGGGTTAAGCTGGGAAAATGTTCCTTGTGCAGCTCCAGCAGCTCCGTGTTATCCTCCTTTAATCATTCCGTGATTTGGGGGAGAAATAAAATAAATATAAATGGGTATAAATAAATTGTAACATGGATTGAAATAATAAAATTTATATAAATAATAAAATGGATTTGAATAATAAAATGTGTCTAAATAATAAAATGTATTAAAATAATAACACATGTATAAGAAAATGAAATATGTATAAATAAATAAAATAGGATCAGAGGCTGCCCTGGATCAGCCCCCGGCCGTGGGGGGCAGGATACAGCCGGAGCACCAAAACCTGGATGTGGCCATTCCCAAACCATCCCAGATTCTGATTTATTCCCACCCCTTCCTGGCAGTGGAATAGATGGACAAGGCCCATAGAAAACGCTCATTCTTTATAAATGCCAATCTATAAATGAGATTTTCCCCTGCTTTCCAAGAAAAAATCCACAATGGGGCGCCCGGAATTCTGCAGTGGAGTTTTCCCTCCTTTTCCAAAGGACTTCGGAGCCCTGGGTCGGGATTTGCTCTGGCCTTAGACCCACCCTGATGCTGGGAACCCCTGGGAAGGAGCTCCCCCAGCCCCAGGGGCAAAAGCAGCCAGACCCCACAAAAACCCTGGCAGAGGTGGGAATGCCAGCCCGGGAATTCCCAAAGGGACCCTCCCCACCTTCCCCACCTCTCCCTAATGAAGGACTGTTCAATCCCAGCTGGAAAAGCAGATTTGGGGTCAGCGTGCAGAGGGGAATGGGCTGGGAGGGGTGTGGGGTCACGGCTTCGAAATCCCAATCCCTCAGCCTCCTCCATCCCAATCCCGCTCTCCAGGCAGGGATGGGATGGGTTGGGATGGGATGGGATGGGATGGGAT
>VZRL01003675.1:342529-353902 GCA_013397895.1 Origma solitaria | reverse complement strand
GGCGGGAGCGGGCCGGGCGGGGGCCCCGGGGCGGTCGGCGCCGCTCACCGGGGCGGCCTGTGTCTGTATTTGCAGCAGGAACCCGGGCGGGGACCGCACCCACCGAGAGCGCCATGGCCGAGGAAGGGTGAGCAGGGCCGGGGCCGTCGGGGGCGGCGGGCGGGCGGGGCGGGGGGNCGGGTCGCTCCGTTGCGTGGGGAGCTTGGCAGCTCCGGCTGCGTTCTGTGCGCAGGCCCAGGCGCGGTGCTGCTGCGTGCTTCCTGCCCGCCGGGAGATGGGAGCGGGGTCCGCCTGGCGGGTCCGCTGTGCACATGGCGTCCTCTCCTCCCTAAAGGAGCATGGAGGCAGCACGGGCCGGTGCTCGCCAGGAGGATTTATTGCCTTAGCTTTTTTCAACTTCATCTTTTCTCAGTTCTTCCCTTGGCGTAGCTCTTAAAGTTGCTTTTCTTCTGTATGTCTTAGTGGCCGGATGCTTGCAGGTGAACGGGAAGCTTTTGCTTTTAGTTGTAAGATGTTGGCACGATCAGAACATTATCTGTCTTCTCTTTAGCATTACTGCTGGAGGTGTAATGGATGTTAACACCGCTCTGCAAGAAGTGCTGAAGACCGCACTTATCCATGATGGCCTTGCTCGCGGTATCCGTGAAGCAGCCAAAGCCTTGGACAAGTAAGTGTTGTGTCACCAGTTCCTCTATGGCGATTAATAAAGCTGGGTGAGACCTTTTGATGAGGTATGTTGAACACCGGCAGTAGCCATTTTGACCAGGTGTTCAGTTTAAAACTAAAGCGAGACTGTAGTTTTCTGCCGGTGATTTTTGTCTTTTGTAACCTCTGTTTTCGGGTCTTTAAGTGCGATCTTAAAATATAGAAGCTAAACTCTATGATGCAAGAACAGTAGCATCTGGTGTATTAGATTCTATCATTTTGTGGCCCCAGTACCATCAAGTGTTCATGTGCGTTGTGAAGAAAATGGGACGGTACTTACTATATGTAGCTTTGAAAATCTGGAGCTCAAGAACCTTGTATTTTAAAAAGTGATAAAGTCTTCTCAAAACTTTACAAGATTTTAATTGGCTAAATATGTATTTCAGACTTAACCTGGAAGAGTTGATTTATGAAGGATTTTATGAAAAACGCTTAAATTCATAGCTTTCTTACACCTTTTTGCTGGTTTTTTGTTTCTGGCTTGTGGGTTTTGGGGGTGGGTTTTTGGGGTTTTTTTTTAGGTTGCAGCAGTAAATAATTGTTCAGGTGCCATATCAAAGCAATATTGAACAACTTGTGTCAGTCATGGGGTAATCAGTTATATTGTGTTGTAGGGCAACATATATCTGTATGTATATAGGCATGCATATGCACCTGTGTGTGTTTATATGCAAGTCCATACTTTCCTTGCAAGAAAAAGCTGCTTAACTGTAAAGCTACAGTGTTTGGGTGATGACTTCGCAATTTGTCGGATACCCCTTCACTCCTCCTATGAGTGATAACTGCTGTCTGACAAACCTGTATGCGGAAACCTCTGGGACAAGACACTAAACAAGGGCAGAGAAATACAACCTTAGGTGGCTTACAACTAGTTTGTATGAGTCTTCTGAGTTCAGCTGCAGCTTCATAAGCTGTGTGTTAAAAGAATGATGCATGTGTGAGGTTTGCACACATTTGTGTGTGATGGTTCTTGCTTGGAAATGTTTCTGACATTCTGGTAACACTCCTGATTAAGAATGTCACAGGGAAAACTGACTTTGTTTGCAGAGGTCACATTGCATTAGGTTAAGCATAGAAGACCTACTCAGCTTTCTCTGTTGTCAGGTATCCCTTTGGTATCTTAACATTGTACCACAGTATACAAAGATCCTAATTAGAATTGAGGCCCTGTCATAACAGCTTCTTTGAACGTAAGTAGAAAAGATTGTTCTGAAGAATTTATAACACCTTGACATGGAAATTCAAGCTTTTAGTAATTACAGTTCTAATGTTGAACTACTGTAATCTGTGGTAGATAAGAAAAAGCAACTTGTAACTTGGTTGCTTTGTACCAATGACACCAGTTCTCTATGGGACCTGGTGTTTATCCAGTCATTAGGCCTTTTTCCAATGGCTGAGAATTTATTTACTGGGATTTGTAGAAGCTTTCAAAACGGGAATAGAATCTGAGGATAAAGCTAACAATGTATGAATAGCTTGTTATGTGTATATGAAAAACACAAAAAGGGACAATTCACATCAGAAGTACATTTAGTATTTCAAAAGCTTGTGGTGTCTCAGATACAAAAACTAATATTTAAGAAGTGGTTCTCTAGAAATGCATGTGCTGAATGCAGTTATTTGTGGTTTTGATTGTCAAGAAATTTCAAGTAGTGTCTGAAGTAACATCTGTCAGTTCTCCTTTTTTTTAGACGCCAAGCCCATCTCTGTGTTTTGGCTTCAAATTGTGATGAGCCCACATACGTAAAATTGGTTGAAGCACTCTGTGCAGAACATCAAATCAATTTAATAAAGGTGAGTGTCAATTTAAGAGACAAGTTTGGAACAATTATGCTGCGTGTTTCAGCACACAGAGAGCTGAACCTTCAGAACACTACCGTGATTCTGTGTATGGCTTATCTAGGCAGAATTTCCCTTAGCAGCAGATTGTTTTGGTTCTGTGTGATTGCCCTGTTGCCACAGTACAAAACCTGTGGATGTAAATGGCAAGGGGTGTGGATTGGTTTTGCACAGTTCAAGTGAATTGTGGTGTCCTGTATAATAAGAAATAGAACTATTGCTGGGAGTGGGGCATGGGAGGAGTGTCCCCATGACCAGTGAGGCTCAAGCTGTACGATGATGATACTTTGGCTCCCTCTGCTGATGCCTGTGAGGAAAGCAGCCATCCGTTACCCAATGCTTCTGACAGTACAGCAGCTTCTGGGCTGGACTCAGGTATGCCAGAAATGGCAAGTTCTAATGTGGTGTGATGCTCTCCACAGGTTGATGACAACAAAAAGCTGGGCGAATGGGTGGGTCTCTGCAAGATCGACAGAGAAGGAAAACCTCGCAAAGTGGTGGGCTGCAGTTGTGTGGTTGTCAAAGTAAGATTGCAAATTATGGCTTGTTTCTTGATTTCTGAAAATAAGTAATAAGCCAAAGGTTGTTTTTAGATAAGGAACTGTTAAATACAGCTCTTAAATTTATTTTTTTTGTGAACAATTGCTTTATATTGTTGATAGTGAACATAAGCTGCTTTCCCATTTTATATTCCCTATCATGTTCATTTAAAATACTCATACATTTTGTGAGTTAATGATTGTGTCCTCAAAGTATCTATGCCTACCTGCCAGTAATCATGAAAAGCAAAGGCTTGTCTAGAAGATAGAAAGTTCTGCTTCAAAAAAAACGCCAGTTCAATGTGTCTGCTCAACTTAAAGATGTTTTGCAGAACATATTTCACAATAACACTGGCAAAGTAAAGCCACAGTACGAGCCTTGAAGACTTTGTGGTCTCTGAGGTCCCAAGAGATGGCTACATCTTCACAAGCAATGCTTTTGCATGTGTTTTCATATTTATGTGACTTTTTCGCATGCTTTACTTGAGTTTCTTTACGCAGAAAAGATTTTGTTTGGATCCCTCTCAATGGGTGTTGCATTTGAATGAAATAGAACAGCACTTTATTAGAACAGTCTTACTAAAGAACAAAGAAAAAAACCTGGCAAATTGCTTGAGGTTACTTGTGTGATATTTTGGGAATTCTTTTGAAAAAGAGTCAGAATCCTATTTGTCCTTGTAAAAACAGTTTATAAAATTTAGGATAGGTCTGTATGTTAATAATGGGTTATTTTGTGTTGACAGGACTATGGCAAGGAATCTCAGGCCAAAGATGTCATCGAAGAGTACTTCAAGTGCAAGAAATGAATGACAAATAAATTTTGAAGCAGTCCAGTGTGTGTGTGATTAATGATTGGGTGTCTGGAACAGTTCTTTTAAGTTGCAAAGGATAGCGCCAGAAGATGCAAGAACTTTGCAAATACTGGTGTAGTTTATTAGTATTTGAACTCTTGTCCATTTGCTAAAAAGATCGTGGGGATCCTTGCCATTCCTATTTTAGGGTGCTTCTTTTTCCTGTTCCTACCCCAGAGGTTACCAGCTAGAACATGGCACAGATACAAGTTGCAAAAATAGGCAGCTGATTACTATCCTTACTTTGTAGTGCTTTGATCTGTATTTCTAGGATTCTGAGTAACTTGTCTAAAGTATTGCTGCATCTGTGATAAAAATTTGGCTCCCTCTGCTGAGACAAATGAGAACAGCCTTTACCAATTTCCTCTGAGATGTTACAGGATTTCTATGAAAGCTTTCTTAATTTATTCAGGGAACTTAATGGACACAAGATGTGTTTTACTTGTTCCCCCGCCCCAAATTGTGGGTGTTAGCATCTTCTAACAAGTATTTTAATGCACTTGTAGATCTGATTCTGTAGTTCTTGGTAGGTAGGGTACCCATGTATTTAAGTTCTCACAGTTTTTGAACTCCCAGCTTGCCCACTGTCTTGGTTTCTGAAGTAGTTAATTGATGTTCAGAACTTGTGTTTTTGTCAGTTTTTTGGAAACCAGGGATTCAGAGTGGAAGGTATGATTTGTTTCTGTTTCTCCTGCAAGTTGTTTTATATTGACTTATATAGTCTTATACAGTTGTTTTATATAGTCTTGAGTTTTCTGTACCTCTTAAGTGGAGTGAGTCATAAGGAATTTCTCCATTATGCTGATGTGTATGATATGAATGTGAATATGTGGGACTGAGCACCTGTGGCTGAGGAGATAAGAATGTTTGTCTCTTTTCAGGCTTTTCAACTTGAATTTTCTTTATAGTTTGTAACCTCTCTTGTTACCCTAGTCATAAATGTAGAGTGGAGGCAGGCATCTTCACCTGGTCTTAGATGCACTTTCTTACAGCTGTCCTTTAAGCTCTTGAAGGGTCTCCTAGTTTTGGTCCTGTCCCAGCTTCATAGCTAGATTTGGGTGACTTAGGTTGTTAGGGAGGTCTGTGTAGTAACATTTTCAAATGTACTCAATGAAGTCACCTCTTCAAGTCTGCAAGATCTCTTAGCCTTTTGCCGAACTTCGTGTGTTCAGGCTTGTCTCTGAAATTCTCCATGGTGCTGGTAAGGCAGCTTTTAACAGCATCAAGCTCGTATTGCAAATTAAATAAAGTTAACACATATGTACAAATTTTTCTTTGATGCTGAATATATAGTTGTTTGAATGTATAGTTGAAATTAACAGAAGTAATCTCTAGAGAGGAGCCTTTGCTGCAGATGCCGTTTCGTTAAAGTACTGGAGATTTCTGGATACTAAGAACAGGGATAATTTGAAGAATATTTCTTGAATGGAGTTAAAAGACAAAATATTGGAAGAACTTTTTAAACTGAGTTTGGCTAATAATTTTGAATATGTGACTTGTATACAAAAGCACACCAAAGCATGCTTCATCTTTTGTCCTGTCTTAAAAAGCCACATCTTCCAAGAGTTTTAGATAAAATAGTTACACAATTTGTTTTCATGTTTTTATAATGGTTGTTGCTAAATTCTGTAGAAATAATTGTCTGAAGTTATGGTAGCAGTCTAATGGGATTTATGGTTTGCTTTTCCTTGGCTGGGCGTTACATCAGTTAAATTCACAAAGGGAATTGGGATCCAAAAGTGGGGCTCAGTATTTGGGTTTAATGCCCTTTGTGTTGCTGGGGTTGAGGTTTGTTTACCTGAAAATGCCTCTAGAACATTTTATTACCTGTTGAGAGTAGTCACAATTCCTTGCATCTCTGGGTGCAGTGTAATGTCTAATTCAATAAGCCTTTGCCAAGTAGTGGGTGAAAGTGTGCAAACATGTTTGCTTGCATACTTTCACCCACTACGTGCGAAAGGCTTATTGAATTATACTTTCAAAATGCTTGGCTTTTTGGAAAAAATACATGTTTTCGTTGTTATTTTTGGCACAAAATGACCTAGGAGAATGGTGAAGACAAGTCTTACACGTACTGTTGATGTGATGTGACACAATACCAACCCATTAAAGTTTCATAGGAGACTGATTTGGAAAAAGAAGAATATTGGTGGAAGGAATGTATATGTTCTGGTGAATTGTAATTCTGAGATTATAATCTTGGAGGGGGAGAAGGAACTACCACTGAAATGGATGAGCAAACAGCTGATAACCTTAAGTAAAATTTCTGAAGATCATGTCTGGCTGTTAGTATTTTACTTCCTTAGAGCATGTGCAAGGCTCTACACCTACTCTGATACTGGAAGTAGTTCCCTTTTTCATTTCCCCAATATTTATCAGGAAAGCCGATTCAAAATACACAATTTGGTACCATCACTAGATTTCCTGTCCACCTCTAGCACTAGAGAAGTAGGATGTGCTGGGTAAACAAGATGTTCTGTGACCATTCACATGAATTTCAGTTTTGGGGCCCTCATAAAAAAGGCTTTAAGGTACTGGAGTGTGTCCAAAGGAGGATGTCAAATCTTGTGAAGGGTCTGGAGCCACTGAGGAAGCTGGGGTTGCTTAGCCTGAGGAGGCTCAGGGGGGACGTTGCCACTACAGCCATCTGAAAGAAAGTTGTAATGAGTTGGGGGTCTTTTCTCTGAAGTAGCAAGTTAAAGATTAAGCGGAAATGGCTGAGGAGGTTTAGTTTGGGTATTGGAAATACGTTCAGACATTGGAAGGCAGGGGAAGTGAAATCACCAGTCCTGGAGGCAGTAAAAAGACTTGTAGATGTGACAATTAAGGACATGGTTTAGTGGTGGGCTTGGCAGCGTTTGGTTTGCAGTTGGACTCCATGATCTCCAACTGAATTTGTTCCATGATTTAGTTCATACATGTTAAGTCTACAAGCAAGTTGAGAAGAGTCCAGCTCACACAAACTATTTAGGTTTACAAAATATTCATTTAACACATTTTAAATTGGTGTGAGAAAAATAACATCAAAATGGTTTTTGTGCTTGATTTATACTATTGGAATGGCAACATTAGCAGTGGCTGGGTTATATGTTTCCTCTGAATTACTATGAAGTATGACCAGTTAACTCCTAGGAAAAGAAGTTCAAGTAAGGGGAGCTGTAGTTTACAAGCAAGTTTTTTAGGCAGTGTTTCTTTTGCTGCAGGGGAATGATACCTCAGTCAACGTTCAGGAATGTTATTTTTTTTAAGTTTCATCTTACCATTTTACATAGCAATGAATATTAATACTAGGGAATGACATCTTTTCATGCCAAGTTCTTTTTCGTTGGAATAGAATCAACACTTCCTAAATATTTTTTGTCAGAAGGAACTAGGTTGAAATCTAAATTTTCTTATCAAAATGCTTAGGTATCAAGTTAGGGCTTTTCCAGAAAATGAAATATTGCCGGAAGTGACCTTGGAACCAATGCAAGGTAAGCTTTGGAGAACTGATTAAGACTCAGTTTGCTTTATGCTTTTTACTTAAGATTATCCCTAGTGTTGGGTTTATTTTCAAAAGTTTCCTGAGAACTAAATTCCACCCCCAAGCCTTTTGATTCACCTTGATATTTAGTAAAAGTTTATTTTATTGTTTTAAATTGGCTGAGGCAAATAAGTGATTGCTAGTCCTTCATGCTGCATGACTTAGCATATGCTTCTCTGAAGCCTCTTCTTTGTAGACTAAAGAGATCCAGTTCTTGATGACGGGTGTTTTTATTTAGGAGTCTGGGATAATGGCACAGCTACTCTGTGTAACTTCTGTTTAATAGGAGGTGTGTGTACTATTGTGTGAGCCTGAGAGCTCACTTGAAGATAATTTCGTTTTAGGACAGCTCTCTCACAGCAGGGTCCCATTGTATTGTGCTGGTGTGTTTTGCAGTAGCTTGAGGGTGTCAGGGGATCAGGGCTTGTCAGCAGCAAATCTCCACACTGTACAAGCAGTTCTGTGGGCTTCAACCATTGATTTGGAGTGTTGTTTACCTTGCCTTTGCCAAAAGAAGAGTATGTATTCCTGTCTTATTTAATGCATTAAGTACTTTATGAAGGGTGAGGACTAATCCCACATGTAGAAAAATATATTTGATATTAAACCACACAATATCCTTTAAAAATCAATCATAAGCTCCAATATTTTCTGTTTAGCAATGTTTCTGGTTTAGAAGTGCCTCTACCTGTCTGTTTTTTTTTTCCTTGTTTGTTTTGGAAAACCTGTGTTTTCCAAAGCCAGTGTTCCTCATGTGTCCATGTTCCAGAAGTTGGTGCAGGCATTGTCCCTGAAACCTGCTCCTTTTCCTGGAGACTGCAAAGGCCTCATCCAGTGATGTGAAGGAACTGAACATAGAGCTATTTGTCAGCCTTGAAGATCTCTTTCGGAGTTGATGTGTTTGCGATCTGAAGCCTCAGGAGGATTTGTCATTTTTGTTTTACCATTGAACTGCATAGCAGATGTTAGGTGAGCACAGATGTGGTTTGGTTTTTTTGGGCTTTAAGAAAACAGAAGTAAGGGCAAATTATTTTTTCTAATGGTTTTAGATATTTAAGCAAACACACAGAAATGCTTTCAGATCAGCAAACAAATGTTTTGAGATTCTCTTTAATAAATTGAGCAGGTGGAGTGGTTAGTATGTGTTGTATATAATGATCCCATATGCATTCATAAGTTTTTGGTACATTGGCATTATTTTTGTATGAAAATCCACTACAAAAAGCCCTAAGTGCACATCAAATGTTTCATGTACCTGATCAGCTCTAAATTATGATCAATCTTTTACAGAAGTAAATCTCTACACAAATATTTGAACTTCCAGCCATTGGTTACCATGCTTCCTCCTTTTAATTCTGAAAGTGTCCAAGTCATGTTATATTATATGAACTAATGGAAACTAATCTGAAAATCACTTTGTCTTAGCAACCTTTTCGCCTTCTCTCCCAATTCAAAATCAGTTGGGGGGACTTTTTATAGGATGTAAGCAACAGTATTTAAAATATTTTCACTGAGACCTCTGAGCAACACAATATTACATTAAATGGGGATAGTTTGAGTAACGAGTATGCTTTTTAAAAAATTTACAAACAGTTTGGATTGTACCTGATGGGTTTGTTTAAAAAATTTTTTTCATTGAGATCTAATATTTCATACCACTGAAAGGTTACTAGGCACAAAACAGTTATATAAAAATATATATCTACAAGGGGAAAAAAAATGTTTATATACAGATCAGCCTAGCTTGTCTTCTAGCTCAGTCAGTGTCAGGAATCTGTTCATCTTTGCTGTAGTCTGACTAAGGCTAGCGTCTAAGATAAGGTAAGTTTTACTCTTTGAAACAGAGCAGTAGAGTTTGTATGTTGATGATCTAAAATATACTAATGCATAAGCAGACAGATATTATTTTGTAAAGGTGATGAAATAGGCATTTATGTCAGTGCCTGGCATGCCAAGTTCCTGCCCTATAAAATTTTACAATCAAGTTGTGAAACTGAAAAAATGTATTTTATGTGGATGCGCAGAAAAACATTTATTAAATTAACTGTTTTCATGCTAAAAAAAAAAAAAAAATCATAATTCCAGTATGCATTTTTTCTGTTTTCACCTGACTGGTTCTATGACATTTTATGCAGTGAAAGAGTTCAAGTCCCTGTTAAAATAAGCTTTGTATTTTGAGGGCAAAAAAAGCCATGACCCCTAAGTAACCTTTTATATTGATTGTATTGTTAGCAGCCAGTGTGTTGGATAACATAATACAGATGCTTAGGACAGGTTTAGGAAGGCAAATGGGGGGGGAAAAACTGAAAGGTTTCTAGTTTTAAGAGTCTGTGTTTAAGAGAATTGAGGTCATTTTTTTTGTAGAACCCCTCCACAAAAAAATGAAACACCCTTAGACATCCACATATATAAAAGTGTTCATATGTCAATAGAGCTATGGTATATATTCTCTTTTTCATTCATTTATTTGAATGGACAAAATTCAAGTAACACCCTTCAGCTTTGCTGTTTCCAAAGCAGCAAAATAGAATGTTTGTCAGCACGTGTACAAGAATTGCCTTTATATGCATGGAACATAGCAAGCTACTGTATGTGAAAAAAACATGTAAATTCAAATCTTGTTTCTGCGGAGGCTGACTTTCACCCCTCCAAATAAAAATCTCACTTTGTTCTGATTCTTCCCTCCCTTATCTACCCAGTTGTTTTAAACTCAGCATGACAACTTTTCACATTTTCTTTTAAAACTGGCATGTCTTGATCCATTTTTGATCATCATGAGCAGCATTGTCATTCTATCTGACCCTCAAGCCCATATCCATATCCTTTTCAGATGAAAGTTACTGTAAGTATATGTGCCTCTTGTAACTGTATGAAAACACCCCTAAAGCTACTGTTTGGACATGAATTTTGAATGATTTTGTTTATATTAAGAAAAGAAGAAAGGCTTTTAGCTAAACTGGTCTACATCCAAGAAACAAGGCTGAAATTGCAGTGCCCTCTGTATATCTGTCCCCATTATGAAGAAACCCATCATACTATTCTTGATTGAACTCGTATAGTTGTGAATGTAGATACTGTTAGCCAGCCCTTCCCACAAGTGCCTCTCAACACTGTTGAGAAGTTTGCTAAGCTTATTTTCCATGTCCTGAAATTTTTCATTGTACAGTGTCCAACTCATTTTTTAAAATTTTACTTAAAGCAACATAATTATTTCCGAGATTCTTGTTGAGGTGTTTGATGATTATTTACTGCCTTTTTTTTTTTTTTTTTAAGCTATAGCTAACTTATAGTATTTTCCTTGTGAAGATTGTGTGCTTCCATTCCTGGACTTGTGATGCAATAGGAAAGTGGTGTCAGAGAAGAAGTGCTTCCAGGTGGTGGGTGAGAGGCATGGATGTGTGGGGAAGAAGAGGCAGACTGGTCAACATGGTTAATAGCAGGTGGAGGCAGAGCCACAATTGCAAGAGGTTAAGTCGATGAGACAGAGACAATCTGGTAGTGAGCCTCGAGATGACCATCTCTCCCCACTGATTTCTTGCCAATAATAATCCATAAAATGTGTGGCAAAGTATAGGGATCCCAACTGTCAAGGGACAGAGAGTGGGAGATCAAAGATGCATGCATGCAGACACATGCTCCATTTTAAAGGTAGATTACAAAGCTCGAGATAGTATTAGGGGGAAAAGGAAGTTGCATATGCCATCCTGTTCAAGTCGTTTGGCATGTATATTTGATTTAAACATGCAGTCATGTGCTGTTGTTTCTACAGTTGTCTAAGGAAATTTGAAGGCAAACCAGCAGACCCTAAGAATGATCCAGGATTGTACTGGAATGAAGCCTGCTGTGTTTAAAAAAAACTCCAGAAATGACAAAACCAAAAAGAACAAACAACAACCCCCCCACCCCCACCCACCCC
>VZRL01003675.1:198849-342453 GCA_013397895.1 Origma solitaria | reverse complement strand
CCAAAAAAAAAACCAACCCAAAACCCAAACCAAACCCCAAGAAACCAAAAGGATAAGTATGCTTTTGTGGTTAAAAATGGTGATGAAGATTTTTCTGTGCCACCAAGTTCCGGTGTGGAGGTTGCTAAGTCACTTGGAAATGTCCATTGAACAGTGTGTTTGCATTCCTTGGATGCACAACTTGCTAATGCTTTGTTCTTTAGGAATGAATAATGCTCACACATATGGACATTTTGCTTTAAGCATAGAAAGCTACTACGCATGCTTTATTCCTGAAAAATAAGAGTTTGGAAGGGTCTCAGACTAGCAGGCCGGCACGGGCGGGTGTCTGTAGCTCATGAGTTGTAATTTCCCGAAGTGTAGAACGGGGATATAGTCCCGTTTGGGTGGGCGGGGACGCCGTTCCGCTTGTCCCGGGCACATTCCCGGGTCCCGTTGGCGCTCCCCGGGCGCGGCAGGAGGTGGCAGCCGAGCCCCGGGCGGAGCGCGGCGGGAGCAGGTGCCGCGGGATGCTGGCAGCGCAGGAAGCTAACGTGGGACGTGACTCCTTCATGCCTTTGAATGCTTTCGGTTTCTGTGCCCGCTTTCCAGCGTCGCAGCCTTGTAAAACCCCAGCACGTCAGATGGTGGGGCTTTTACGGCGTGTAGAAATGTGTTTGCTAAAGCCATGGACTTTGTTGTACAGCTGCGACACCTTTAATCTGTTTTTCTGGGAGCTGTACCACACAGGGCAAGCACTCTCGTCTGCTTTCCTTCACAGAGGTACTTAATGAACAAGGTAACAGGTTTAGGGGATGTGGTCAAGGATCCAGTTGTTCGGAAGTTCACTTCAACACATTGTAAGTAGTGCTATCCATCAGACCAAAGAACATCATTGTCAAACATAAAGGACAGCACAGACTTGAGATAAGAGCCAAGATAGGTGAAGGCTTTTTTTCCCCCTCCCCTTGCTGACTCAAGTGTCTGATGTATTACAGTGTTCAAAGCATTTCAGTATGCTTATATTGTATTCACACATATGCAATGTATTTGAAACATTCCTACCAAGGAGATTGTGGTAAAAACTGTAATGTGCAGCTTGCTGGGTTTCATTGTAAAGTAATATAATCTCCACATGTGCGAAGGCCAATGCAATATTTTATTTTTTGCTTACCCCAGGGAATGTGATATTAAATTTATCAGCTGAAGTATTTGAATGAGAACTCATAAATATTTTCTGAGGTGCATCAGTGGCATACACAGGGAGGGAGAAGACATGCAGCACTGGGTGAAGAAGAAGTAGTTCATACTTTCCATCCTCCGCTGTCATACAACAGCTATGCCTTGCCCTTCAGATGGGGTACGAGTAAATTTTCTTGGTGACTGAAAACAAGTCTTAGATTGTAGAGAATTTGTTAGTCACTTATTTTTTCTCATAATTATTAACTCTGTAGTACATTGGCTGCAGATGTTCACATTGGATACAGAGCTTGGGGAGAGAGGGGAGGGCTCCCAAAAAGAGAGGTACTGTTCTGAAGACATTTCAAATGCACAGGAGGGCTGTTGCCCTGCCTGCGTTACCTGCTGCACTGTGATTGACGGCATCCTAGGTGGACAAGCTGCTGCCAAATCTGGGAGGAGTTTGCACATTGCCTTCATGTAGTTATAAATCTTCCAGCGCTTAAGCAAGCACTTCTGCATGGCATTATCCTGTGTTGCTGTATGATCTAGCCCCTTGCTTGGAATTGATTCAAGCATCTCCAAAATAATTCTGTGGTGCTTTAGAACAGTACAAGCCATGCTGAGTTAGCAGTTATTTATCCGCATTGAATCTGTGTGCAGCTGCAGCTAAAATTGCCCATATCACAAATGGTACTGAGTACAGGACCAAAGATGACATTTTGCCACTGCAGAAAATCTTTGTGCCTTCACACCTTGAGTATTGCATAAAGTTGGTCTCTACATCTCAAGAAGAGGATATTTTTTTCTCAAAAAAAATAGTTATGGAAAAGCACATTTTGCGACGAGGAAGTAATAGCAGGCTTATGGTTTCACTTCAGTTTGGAGAGAAAACTGAAGAGGGATGAAGCTGATTTATGGCATCAAGAAGGCAGTGCAGAAGATAAGTGCTAAGCTTGTTTACCAAATCCTACAGTACTAGATCAGAGAACATGTATTGAAACTGATGTGGTGTAATTTAAAACAGGTTTTTAAAAGTGCCTTTCTTCAAAGCCTGTAATAAACTTCTACAACTGGCTGTTGCAAGAAAGTGTGAAGTCAGAACACATCAAGAGTTTCAAAATGGATTAGACAAATTAATGGATAAAAGGTGCAAACCAGATCCTATTGAGAAGGCAGTGATATTCCCTCTAACATCTGAATTCTAACAGCAGGATGCAGAAGGAGCATGAGGATTAGATTTCAGATAGTGGCTTGTTTCATGTGCTCTCCCTAAGCCACTTCTACAACAGCCACTGTGGGAGACAGAAGTCTGGGTGATGGACATTGGTCTCACCACGTGGGGCATTTCTGATAGAAAAAGGTTAGATGGGCATGCTCTCTGGAGTGCTAAAAGAGCTCAAATTGCTACGTAAAGCCTCTTGTTTCAAGGTCACAGACTTAAAAAGGTACCAAAAAAATCAGCACTTGCAGAGAAAGTAAGTCAAGAGGACGTAGCTGCTTCAGTGCTTTGGAAGTCAGGAAGCCAGACTTTTTTAGGAATCTGATTGATTAGCAACCAGCTCAAAGGTGAAGACTAGCAGAGACTGAAGATGACTCAGAAGTGAAACAAGTAAAAAACTTTTTATTATAATTTGAGTTGAGAATATGAGAACCATGAAGATACCTGTCCATTTAGCTTTCTAGATACTCGTAGAAAATTGTATTTGAATGTTCTTGAGGTTCTTTCTTTCTGAGGTTGCTCTGGTTTTGCAGTGGCTATTCCTTCTGTGTCATTGTCATCCTGGGAATTACATTGCTCTTCACTTGGATCTACTGATCTACTACTGGCTGAAGTCAGTCCAGGGCTGAAGCTGGCACATGCTGTCTATTGCCCTGCAAATATATACTTTTGTGCGCCAGGATGGGCTATTTCCAAAAGGTGTTCAAAGTTGTATTTGTGCAGCCAATGATGTCTTTAATGACCCAGCTCTGCCCTTACTAGACACAATCTCTCTCTATAATATTTCATCCATCAGAAAAGATGAGCTGGCACTTTTTTGGTGTAATAGTGAGGAAGCTTTTGGCACTTCAGAAGGCATTTCTCCCTTTGATCTAAAATAACCTGTGTGCACTCACTTCTCTGGCACAGTGCAATGTTCACCAGTTCTCTTAAGTTTTTCTGAGAGGAACAGGATTGGGAAGGTGGTGAAAGGGTGAACGGGGCAAGGATTTATTTGTTTTTTTTTCTTTTAGCTGTTGTTGGCCTGAGATCTGAGGAGTGAAGCTAAATTTATAACGACTGTATTTTAAAATATTTGCCAGTTGTTCCAGATAATAAAATAGGGATTTTTGTCCAGAGGAGAAGAAATGAAAATAAATAAACATGGATCTTTTTCACTTAATTTATGATCTGCAAATAGGGTTTCTCCTCAACCTGCATGATTAAATCTCTCCAGTCAAAAGGGACCATTTTGATTGCATCTTCTATCAATAAAAAGTCATGAAAACTTTCTTTTTTTAATAAGAGAAAAGAAATCCAGCAATATCAGGTGACTGTACTTTAGATTGTTTTGCCATTTCTACCAGGAATTTGACCATATTACAGGCAATATATAAATTATACTTCCTCACCTTTAACATCGCTGTCAAATTTAGTTTAATGGACATTGCCTTACTCATACCAACTTTAAACATGGTAGAACTGGAAAGCTTTTTTTTATAGGCAGGCTACTACTTGTTCCAATGGATGCTGGTTATGGCACAGCTTTGATATTTGACCATGTATCAAGAGGGATTAGAAAGATTTGTTTAGAATGTTGCATTTAATTAACATTTTTGAAGCCCAGTCTTCTTCTTTTAGAAATAAGAAGAAAAAAATACTTTGTGGTTATAAGTGCTTTTGTAGCATTGTTAAATCCCAAAGGAAAAGGTGCAGCAGTTCTGTGTTAAGATCTCTGTTCAAACTTATTATCCCAGCCTCAGAAATATGTTTTCACTAACCTAAGAGTGTGATGAGCTGAAGGAGAAGGTGCACAGCTTAGGCATTTGGCAGTGCTTCCACTGGAGCTGCTGTACAGGGGTAGTGATGGAGGATCATGAAGTGAGGTGTTCATTCAAGTCTTATCATGTCTCAGCTACTTTGCAATCTCTGGAGGGTCCCAGGCAGAGTTTCTACAAGCTGCGCCTTAGTGTTCACCAAATAGTACATGTGCTGCAGATGTTTTAGGCTATCACCTGAAATTTGTGATAACTACAACACATGCTGCTTTGGATGATCTCAATAGGGCACCTAGTATCTTATTTCTGAGGTATTTTTGCTGCAAGAAGCAATAAATTCAATTCTGTCATCATTAGGCAGGTGTTTATAAGTACTGCAAGACTTTAATCTCTCTCCAGGGAGAAAAATACTTCAGGGGCCCGTTCTACAACTTGGCATTTGCTTTGCATCTCTGGCATGTTCCTGTTTCTCTCGATGCCAGGAAAGCAAGCATGGTTTTATGGCTAGAACATGGATCTTGAATTGTTTCCCAGCTTTGCCAGTGAGTACTGTGACATGTAAAGCAAGTCTGTCCCTCAAATCACCAGCTACGAAGAGTAAGAGCAGTGTGGATTTTGTTTCTGCAGTGTAGTTCTTCTACATAGCTTTAGGACACATACTGCATTGTGTTAGATCTATGTATCACGGATCCAAAATTTGTATACAAAGTCACCATCTGCTGGTAATAATGAAGCAGAAGTTTAATCTATTTTAATCAAAATATTTGATAAATTGACCTCCAAATGATTTTGCCATCATCCTGTACTTTGATAGTCATATGACATGCCAGCAAGAGAGTCATGGTTGGGATGTGACTATTGCAATGTTTGGGTTTGGGAGAGTGTCAGTGTGTACCAACTCTGGTTTCCTAAAACAGGTTTTTGTAGGTGGTGAGCTGATTTATAACTGGATCATGAATTAATTTTCTTCAGACCTACCAAAGTTTGTCCATGCAACGTCTCCCTGGTTCCTGTGAGAAGCCCTGTGGTTCTCTCACGTTTTCCGTCTCTGAGGGGCCAGGTTTTTCTGGATGCTGTGGTTCCTGTATCTGAAGGTGGTTTGCACCATCTGAAAGGTCTGGAAAATCTGGAGTCCACTCACTGGTAGTTGTTGAGCAGTCACTAGTGAAACTTTGTGCTGAAACTTCTTGAAAATTATTTGGGTAGCTACGAGAAAACTCATAAAACAAAGAGCATGGTGGGAGAAAATGCCTTGAAGAAGCTTTGAGTAGTTTGCATAGAAGCCCAGTAGTTCCCATTGATGGAAAATTACCCCAGGGAAGAAAAGAGCAGCATTTTTCAAGTTATGGGTCCTGAGAGAAAAATCGCAAAGAAATTCAACAGGTTCTCTCAAAATAATTTTAATGTGCCATATTGACTTGGAACAGCCCACCCATAAAGGCAATGTTAAAACAATTATCTCAAGAAATTGTGGTAACTGAAAAAAATAAATAAACGTTTCTAAGTAAACTTCCCATATTTAGAACATAATATGGTAGGATAACATTAAGGCAAACAGGAAGACTATGAGAAACATGAACAAATCCTTAAAGCTTTAAATATGAGCTAATTTGCTGTATGCATTGTCATGACGACAGCTGACATTTGCATCAAACAGTTAATATTTGCATTTAGCTGTATTTAAAAAAAAAATTTCCTTCAATTAAGATAATATTCTTTGTTTTACACATGAAAACATTTACAAATTCATCGTATTATAAAATGTATTATAGCACATTACTTCAGAAATCTGTGCCTATACAAAGAAGAATTTTCTACATTGCTGTTTTGCAATTTTTAGATTGTTTATTTCAGGAAAAATACACCATGATCTATTTTTCTTTTTTCCTTGTGAGTTAGAAAAATTAAATTTTTTCCTTTCCTAACTTCCCCTTGCATGTTTTTGTGCACGTATAAATGCACATGCGCATACATGTGTTTCCCTCCCACAAGAAGATAATGTACTTGCAAACATTCATGTTATCTCTACCCATTTCTTTCTTGACTTTAATAATAATGATGTCAGAGTTCCACACTGCCTTGTGGTTAAAAATCTGAAGTCCTTAAGAAGTTTTAAATGTGCAGTACCTTAATTTGGTATATTTTTATTCTAGCAAACAAATATCCATTCTGTTAGTTTTTTCCTGTGTTAGGAAGTTTCTGAAATAGTGATTTTAACTGTTTTATCTTCTGAACTAATCCAACCTTTTCTGTCTGTCTTTGTAGGTAGAGTCTTCGCAACCCTGCTGAAGTTATACAGCGTAAATATTTGGAGTGAGAAGGAGAGGAGGCAGGAAAGAACCTGATCTGTAGTTCAGTGTGTACAATCCTGAACTGTAAATGGGGAGAAAGAAGTTTGATCATTTATGTCCAAGTAATTTTTTGAGACTTTGTTTGCATTTTTTTGGATAACTCTCTAAAGTAAAATTCAGAAGCAGTCCATGGGGCAAAATACCAGGAAGGCTATTGAGTTTCTTCTGGTGTGGTCCCTCATCTCTTCCTTGATGTCCCTGTTTATGACTTCAAAACTTGTTATCAAACCTATGTACCTACAAGGCACAGCAAGCACCCTGACTCTCCTTACGGTCAATGGAAAGCACAAACGGGGTCACTTAATTCATCTTAAACAGATATTTAAATGATGAATGAAATGAAGCAACTATTCCTCCAGAACTACAAGGGGAGCCTTTGATGACTGGTCCAGAAGGCTGCATACCTCAGGGCATGGGCTCTCATGGTACTGTGAACAAAGACACCCCAGGCCAGTGCTAACTCAGAGTACCCTGGTTAAGAAGGCCTGACTTAATATTTTACAGGAAAAGCCTGAGTTGAACAACCTCTTTTTCCTTGCTCTGTGGTTTCGTCTGCTGTAGTCTGACTAGAAGCCACTAGTATTTGTTTGTTCTCCAAATTTGGTAGGAATAGGGAGAATCTCCCTTCTAAAAAAAACCCCAAAAACCCAAACAAACCAACAACAAAACCTCAGGAACTGCTGCATAGAAAGAAGTGGGCTGTGTTTGGTTAGTGAGCTGTATGTGGGGGAAGGCACTGGAAGGAAATCAAACGCAAGGTCAGTGCTTAAAAATAGTGTGTCCGCAGTACCAAATATGTGCTTTACTCTTAGCACAGCCACCTAAAAACTGTCCAAAGCTGCAGTTTTGCTCTCAGTGTGCAAGCTCAATATATCCCAAAGCACAAATTGCAATGCATGGGACTGAAAATCCACATGGCCAGCTAGGTATGCTGAAAGTCAGTTAAATAAATGTCACTAAATCTGAGCCTGCTGTAGCTGCCCCTACTTCTGAAGAAAGAACTAGCAAATAAATGTACACAGTTGGGCCCTTTGTTCTTATTTGCTTCAGTGGAAGGTGCTATGGAAACTCTTAAATCAGGTCTGGAGATTATTTAGTCCTGGAAATAAAATTATTTGGAATGAAAACATCTAAAACAGAAGAAGATCCTTGCCATCTCTTCCACAGTATGTCTATTTAGAACAGTACATTTAAAAAAGTTATTGCTAAGGTGTTTCCTTCCCTCTGAATGACTCTGAAAGACATAGAGACTCTTATTTCTTCTCTCCTTCATAATAAGCAATCAGAATCGTATATCCACCTTTTGTACAAACCAGCTGCTGGCGCTTGGTGTTGTATCTCACCATAGCAATATATAATGTGGGCAAACCCACAAATATGTCTAACTTTAAGAAGGACACACAATTTTACTTTCACTAAATGTAGGAAACAAACTGATTCTACAAAATGTGAAACACATAAGCTCTAAACTCTTTTCACTCCGGATCAGTGCCAAGATCAGCACGGTATAGGGAAGATGCAGCTCTGACCATAAAGGAAAGAAGGGGGAAGGAGTTAAAGGGGGTTTGCTGCATGGCTGTACCTCTTCCAGGAGACACCACCTTCTAGTTGCTCTTGGCAGCTCCATCTGCACATTGCCCAACAATTCCGATAGATGTACTGTGCCTGTCCTGGCATCTGAGTTACCCAACCTCAACTTTCTGCTTCCTGATTAATTTTTTCTGAATTATTTAATTTTTCACTCCTGAAGTAAAGTAATTTTTAGTAGCTGCATTACCCATAGTGATGCTACCAATAAAGTTTGGAGCATTCCGGGTTCACTTATTGTAAAAATGCTTAAGCTTCCTCATCCTAGGATAAAACTAAGCTTCAAAAACAAACACCAAAAATCTTCACAGTGGCCTTTTCTCTAAACCCAGTGAAATTAAATGCAGGGCCGTGTTTCCCCTTAGAGCAGGAAATCACTCAGCTGACAGCATTGTATAACATTACATAGTTATTAAGCGTTTTTCCAGGAATTTTTCAGTACTCATCAGAAAACAGTATAATAACTTATATACACTAATTTTCTCTCTTTTATGTGTGCATGTAGTGTAACTTCCATTAAAGTGTGTCGTGGTTTAACCCCAGCTGGCAACTGAGTACCCCACAGCCACTCACAGCACCTGCTCGCTGACTTAGAGTGAGCACTGCTCAGCAGCAACTAAAACATCAGTGTGTTACCAACATTGTTCTCATCCTAAATCCAAAACACAGCACTGTACCAGCTACTGAGAAGAAAATTAACTATATCCCACTCTAACCCATGGCAAAGTGCCATTACATTTACAAAAATGTTTCTGTAAAAATGACTGGGTGGTCTTCCAAATTCCTTCTTTCAATGGCTTCAGATCAAATTTGCCTACTATAAACATTATTTTAAAAAACTGATGGTGTTGTCTGCTGATCCCACCTTTAATGACATTGTGTTCTTTCTGTGTTGCATTTATAAAGAGGACATCTTCGTTATTTTGCTGACAACTTTATTAATGATGTGCAAGAAGGGATAGAGTCTGGCCCCCACAAACCCTCCTCCCTTTCTATCTTGTCCTCACAGGAATTGTTGTAATTGTAGAGTGTTAACAGAGGAAAAATCTGTATTGTTTAGGCAAATGAAGAGGTATGACTGGATGAGAAAGACAGAGTCTAGTGGGAAGGTACCATATACTGAAACTTTTCTGATCATTGCAATATTTTAAGGCTAATGAGAATTTAGTATGCATGCTGAGTGAAAGGATTTAGGCATCTTCAATCACTGCAAAACTAGATTCATTGGTGGTTGTCTTCTGTTTCCTTCCACCTTGGCTCTAGAGAACTTCTGTAGGAGCAACCTTCAACCTTAAATCCCACCCCAGATATTTGTGTGTTGCTGTTGGATGATGCCCAGGATCCGTGAGAAGGCTGTTTCACCACGTCACGGCTGTATTGCTTCAGCCCCCTCCACTCCCTCATCAGCACTGGAACCATTTGCTGGCCATTGTGTGTGGCTTCCCCAGAAGTAGGAGGTTTGTCTGCATTCAAACATTTTTCACGTCAGCTAAGAGCATCAGAAGTGAAGAAAGCAAACATGCCGCTAATTAAACGATCAGTTCTGGTAAATGTCCTTCTAGCAGGAAAAAACTCTGTTGAGAGGGACAACTTCTGTCCTGAGGGTAGCTGATATAAACACTGCTAGCAAAGATCTCTTGCCAGTGTGCACCACATCGCCATTCGGAGAGTTTGCTGTGAAAGCTGTTCCTGCAAAGATTTTGTACCATGGAGAAGGTCCTAGCCACAGGGTGGGAGTGCCATTACTTTGGAAGTGAAATTTCAGTTTTTCTAGTCTATAGTGGAGTCCGAAACTGCATGAAATGGGGATAAACAGGCAAATGTACTTCAGTATCTCCTAACACTTTAAATGGTAGCTTGGCATTTAGAGCAGATGCTTTGTGAATGTTGCCTCTGCCTGGAAGCTTCTCATCACTTGCAGAGTGGAAAACTTCATATCAGAAATATTTCCCTTTCATCCAGCCTAGAACGTCTGGGCTTTGCTGAAGTCATTAAGTGCAGTTATTTAATTGTGAACTAAATGGCAATTAGGAGAGTTAAGCCATGCTGAAAACAGACTGCATGACTGAAATTAAAAAAACCCGTGGCCATCCAGACAAACTGGGAGTAAAGCGCAGAAGAATGAAAGCTCCTGTTCACACAGGTTTCACACATTTACTTGCGGACAAGAGGAAATAACGTCTTAACATAAGAATCATTTTCAGGGAAATGAATACATGGATTGGCTGATCTATTAATTATAATTGAATAGAAGGAAAATTTTACTATAGATTTTAAACCATCCTTAGCCCTGCTACTGGTATCACTGCTAGAGACTGGAAATGAAAAAAAAGTAAACCTGCAGTTTTCCCTGTTTGTATCTGTTTGACTCAGTTTAGACTACAAAATTACTAGACTTGTCTGGTTCACTTTCCTTCACGGGCAGTGCAATGTTCTGGTTTTCATATCCTATAAAAGTAGAGATGCCACAAAATTGCAAGGGAAATGCTTTCGTCCTGCAGCATAGATATAATTAAATCCAACTAAAGTATTTTCATTGCCTGAGGTGAGGAATCTTAAAAAACTAAACAAGCCACTCAGGTAATAACATGATTATAATTTTTAATACCATATTATCAGACCATTGATGAGCATTTTCAATTGCATTTTAAAATACTTAAATAAAATATACAATCATTATCATATGGTATAATGCCTATAACCAGCTATACCTAACAGGATTGTAATCCTGTTGAGCTGCTGTAATGGCATGAACCACAAAAGCAAAACCCAAGTGGTTTATCAATGTCAACAAACTCCCAGATGGAATTACAGTCTTATACGCACCATTTAGCTGTATGCTATTCATTACAACATATGACAAAAATTATGCTTCTATGAAAAATGCACAGATGAGAATATGTGTTGTTGAAGAGGGATTGTTTAAAGAGCAGAAGGCATCTTTTGCTGCAAAGGAGTCTCAAGACATGCAATGTCTTTTCAGGCATATTTGCAGAATGATTGGGAATTAGGTTCAATTCCTGAAAGAAATACAGTGCCTTTTGCTCACTAGAATATTTCTGGTTTTGTATTTTCATATGCACATTTAATGTGCTGTCCATCTTTGGGGAAATCTGGCCACCTTTGGAGAAAGCATGAGCTGGATGCAGCATGACAATGAGAATCTCTGAGAAATGAACCATGAGGTGCTGGCCTTGGAAGTCCTTAGGGACCCACCAGGACTTTGTAACAGAGCGGGGGCAGTCCTTGGATCTTGTAAGGATCATTATTTTGTAAAATTTCAAAACTAGTCAAATGGCATGCGTTCCAAAGTTCAATATGCGGTTTGTGCGCTCATGTTTGTCATTTTTTTAGAAAAATCCCGGTGTAAAAAAAAATAAATTCCCAGATTAAAATGAAATTGCCACTAGAAAGCAGTGCAATGAGACAAACATTAAGCTAAATTGTACCAAGTAAGTGTTTACTGACTTGGAGCTAGCTTGGGAACCCTCAAAGTATTTGACAAGATCCTCAGTGCTTAAAGCAGCACAGGCTTCACTCGTCTATAATTGAAGTAGATGGACTCTCCAGTATTTACCACTATTTACCACGATAATGGCTGCATGGGCACAGAGGTAAAAGCAGAAACAGCTGAACTGGGGAAGTGGTTTACTATGCCCCAGGACCCTCCAGAGAGATGCTAACTCTGTGGATGACCAATCCACCAAGAGAGATTGCAATCTGGGGCTGACCAGGGGAGTTCAGCAGCTCACTCTAAGGAAGCCGTAAGGCAGGCTCTGTGAGAGCCGTGTGCTCCTGTAGGTTTAATTCCCTGACGCAATATCAGAAAAAGGGAGATAGCATTGTAGGATGGTGCTTTCTGTTTCTAGGTCTCACTGTTATTTAATTCCCCCATCCTCGGGAACTGAGACATTTACACCTGCATGGATCTGGCTTCTCCAGGTGTGCTTTGTGCAGGAACAGCAATTATGGAAACAAACAGGATACGTGTGCAGGCTGAAGAAGGAAAACACTCCTTTAAATTCCATGCCTCAGCCAGCAGATGCTTGGTGCGGATTTCTGTGTCATGCTTAGAGTGGAAGACGTGTGTCTGGGGACATAAATCCTGTCTCCAGGGCCCATGTGACACATGCATGCTGTGGTTTAACCCCAGATGACAACTAGACACCACCCAGCTGCTCACTCCATCCCCTGCCAGAGGGATGGGGGAAAGTAAAACTGAGAAAACCTGTGGGTTGAGATACAGTTTAATAAAAGGAAAATGGAAGAAAATAATAACAACAACAATAACAATACTTAAAAAATATGCAAAGCAAGTGATGCACCATACAATTGCTTGCCACTTGCCAGTAGATGGCCAACCAGCTCCTGAGCAGCAGCCCTGCCCAGCTTTCCCCCCAGTGTATGTACCAAGCATGGTGCCATATGGTATGGGATATCCCTTCGGCCAGTTGGGGTCAGCTGTCCTGTCTGTGTCCCCTCACACCTTCTTGTGCTCCTCCATTCTTGCTGGCAGAGCATAGGAAGCTGTAAAGTCCTTGACTTAGTATAAACAGTACTTAGAAACAACTCAAAATACTAGTGTATTATCAACATTATTCTCATGCCAAATCCAAAACACATCCCTGTACTAACTACTGGGAATAATTGACTCTATCCCAGCCAAAACCAGGATAATGCACATTCCCAGCTGGCCACAAATGTATGTCTGCAAATGCAAGGTGCTCCTGTCATCAGCCTGAGCAGCTTCTTTGAATGTTGACAGAGCATCAGTCTCATAATTTACTTTTCTTCTGAGCTGGGCATGCATGGAGATGTCTTTCAAACATCCTGAGCCTGGCTTAGTAGAGGAAAAAAGTGAATGCCTTGGGCTGTCACCGATGTGTGACAGTAGCTGGGGAGCATCAACTGCATGAAGGACAAGTTCCAGTTGCCTATGAATGGACAAGGTGGAAATTAAGTTCATTTGCAAGACAGCAAGAGATTTTAAGGGCAAAGACTAGGAAATTAGCTTGAGCTGGGTAGAAATATTTTCTTTAGGTTAATTTCGGGTTTTCTTTAATTTAATAAAGCAGATTTCATCCCAGTGTCTCCTCAGGCCTAGACCCCTACATCTTTCATGTTTTCCTCATGTACAAATCCAAATTTAAAGCTTTGTTTTCAGAAGAAAAACTAATTTAGAATGAGAAAGTTTTCCTGTAAGGTTTATACTTTGTATTTTTCATTGTTGTTTGTATTCTTTGATTCCATGACATGTCAGTAGAAACATGTTTCAAGATAGTGGAAATACTGCTATAAACATCTAATTGTTGAAATATTCAAATTCTGGTTTTATAACAGAAAGAGCCTGCTTTGTACTGACTGTCGTATCAAATCTGGTTTTGCATAACAAAATGTCTCCTCTTCATCTTCTAATGAAACCATTTCATACCCTTCCATAGCAGACATGCTTACGGCTAACAGGAACAAGCATGAATATATAAAACCACGAATGAAATTCAAAATGAAATCTCTCTTTGCTGAACAACATTACCTGTTTTTCAAGACAAATACCAAAAAAGCAGAGCATTTTTAGAAAATTCTTGTTATTAAATTCAGAAACCAATTGGGGGGAAAAAGAGAACCTTAAAATCTTTGTGCAAATTTCATTTTGCTATCCCCAACAATTTTCAAGGGGACTAAAAGCAAGAAAAACCAGGCATGACACTACTCCCTGACCCTTTACCAAATCTCTTGGTGCTGTTCTCCTCTGTCTTAAACTGGGTGGTGGAGATTCCTGAGTGCGCTAGAAGTAGCAGGTGAGAGGGTTAAATAAGCTCCTTAAACTATTTCCATCCTGCCAATGCCCAGTCTTAAAATCCCTGAATTACTCACCAGCACAACTGTTTATTTCATTATTAAAATGAGGCTACAGGGCTCTCCCTTCTCCCACCCACACATGATGTTCACGGAAGAACTACTCCCATATGATTACAAGGTCTACTATTAAGTGTGAACTTCATATTTAATTGTAATTGCTAGCAAAATATAATTTAACAGCAAAGTATGCTGAATTTGTAACAAAGTACCCCTTTTATTTGAGCAGGAATATGGATGCTGCCCAAATGTGTCCGCATGGTTCCAATTAAGTGGAGGAATGTTTAATGTAAAACTCAACTTGATGAAAATAACCAAAGTTTCTGACAAACCAATAAATTTGAGTCTAGAAAGCTCTGCATATACAGTACAGTCAGGGAGGGGCAACACCCGCTGGGTCATCAATTTTGGTGCAGTCTTCCTGTTCGTTTATGCTAAAATAATACTATGTAGTTAATTCAATTTCTTCCCAGCTGTAAACATAGGGAGGAATGCTGGATGGAGATCTAGCTGAGGATGGAGGGGGGCCTGGGCTTATTCATTACCCTCTGTGCAATTTCCAGGCAGAAATGTTGAGAAACTGTAAACCCAGCATTGTTTTTCTTCATTTTCTTTCTTTTTCTTCTTTTTCTTCTATTTCTTCTTTTTCTCATTTTTCTTTTTTTTCTTCCTTTTCTCCTTCTCCTTCTCATTCTCCTTCTCCTTCTCCTTCTCCTCCTTCTCCTTCTCCTTCCTCTTCATTTTCCTCTTCCTCTTCTTTTGATTGGTGGCTAGCACACCAACAATTCAGAAAATCGGAGTGTTTGTTGATGGAGATCTGGACACATGGTTACCTGTAGGATCTACCAAGGATGCTGGGCACGCTGCAGGGAGACTTTCAGCAGATCTCTCAGTGAGGTCTGCTCTTCTCAGCCCTCTCGTTACTGTCAGGTCCCACCTCAAGGTTTTGTTGAAGCTCATGATAATGTTGGAATCACAGTTTGATCTTGGATACAGATATGTAAAACCAGCTGAGTTCAGAGTCTGACCTTCTACGTAATACAAGTTTTGGCTTGGCTTGGGTTTTTGTTTTTCAGTGTAATTGCTGAATTATAAAAATAAATCTGTTGTGGTTAATGTGCTTGCATACACTTGGGAGGAAATTGGTGGTGGACTGTTTTATCAATGTTGAAGTTGTGTATAAAATGTGCAGTTCCTGAAAGTTCTGCCTTCTGAAAAAGGAAACTTCAGGGCTATAAAAGCAGCAGAAATCCCCACAGAACTGGAGCTGAGGGATGCTGGTTATATCTTGTAATGAGTGCTGCTGTGTATGTGCTAAACAAAATAATGATCAGCTCTTTAGCTATCATATGTAAATCTTCCTCAAGAACCAGACAGAATAGTCTAGCTGGGGTGAGTTCAAAAAGAAGGCAATAGATAAGGAATATTTTCCTTTTCACTGCTGCTGTTTCCAGGCTGTACCTCACTTTTCTCCACAGCTGCATCTGCAGACAGCGCAGGCTCAGGTTTTCAGGGGGTGCTGCATGCCCAAAGGGTTTTACCAGTGCCTGCGCCATGGTCTGTAGAAGGGAACAACACTCTGGGGTACCCCAGATGACCCCATTGTGCTCAAACAGTGCAAGAGGAGGGCATGCTGGAAAACCACCTGGGGCAGTGGAGATCTCATCATCATCCTCTGAACCACTCATCTCTGTTCTGCCTAATCCTCTATTTTTCATTGCAAAATTAATCTTGTACACTCATTTTCCTCCCTCATGCTCTTTCTACTGAAACTGTGACCTCCTCAGTAGTGTTTTCCATACCTATCAGGATAATGCCTGATTCATGTTCTAAGCCAGGCCATGACATGCTCCTCTGAAATGCATTTAAAATTATCTCAGTTAGCATGAATTGTTCTCTAATTCTGCTCAGTGTTTGTGTGCAGACTACTTCTCTGAATTCATCTGGCATCTTTTCTTATTCAGGTGTATTTCTAAAGGATCTTTTGCAGGGGAGTTTTGTTCCTCGAGCCCCTTCCTCCTCCCCACCAGCTTTGTAAGACAAAAGAAAACCTGGCTGATGAATTTGCCATTTCCTCTCTACCTACTGAGAGATCTTTTTGCACTTTAAATGGGGTGGGCCAAGTTGCTTTTGCCTTCCCAAGGCCAAAATAAGAGCAGACTTTAAAAGAAGACTTTGTAAGTACCTGCGTTTGCTAGTAATATTTGGCTTCTGAGTCTTGTGACCAAAGCAAATCGTTCATTTGAGCAGAATACAATGGACTTTTATTTCCCGTTATGGGAAATATAATCTCTGAGATCCTGAGAGCATCATTTGGTAGCTGAGGGTTGAGGGTCAGTTCAAAGTTATGGCTAGCTGTCTCCTGCTTCTGCTTTCCCTTTTCTGCCTGATCTCCTGATGAGACACTGCTTCAGTCAGCATTTAAGTATTCCTTGAAAGGCTAAAAAAGTTATTTTTGCCAATTTTTCTCCTAACTTTACAAATTCAGAATGCTCCCTCTAAGGTAATTTTGAAATACAGTGACAGAAATATGGGCTAAATAATCAGCAGCAACTCAGAGGATCTAATATGTATTTAAAACTATCAAGATATATTGTTCTATTTTCCCAGAAGTGTAATAATGAATAACCATAAACCTGGCATGCTTATATTAATCTCTGTAGGATATTACAGTTTGCACTCAAGACCTGAAGTATTTCTTCAGTGACAGCACCAGTTGGTTTGCATCTTTTCCATTTCTTCCATGCTAGCAGGCCCATACATAAGCCATGTGCTATTTTCTTATTGCACAAAGGCAACACCTAGAAGACAATGCAAGGAGAGAATAAACTGCATTTTTATTTTCCGCAGTTCAAATACTATCAACAAATTCTGTTTGCATAAGATATTTCTTCACTTTGGAAGATGCTTTTTATTGATGCGGCAGAACTTTACATTGGTGCTTAGGGAATAGTTAGATATTTTTGTGTGTTTGTCTCAGAATACAAACTTACTCATGACCCTGGGCAAAATGGAGTTTGACAACCAGGAGCAACTTTAAACTTCAACATCTCTGCTTACACACATCAGTAAAGATACTGAAGAGGAATGGTTGTGTTTGGGACTTGTGGGTCTTTAACTTGTGGGACAGGGACTTTAACTTCCTGTGTGTGTCCTTCATCGTGGGCACCTGATCCAGGTTATGGCATTATCATTTATGTGTCTGTGACAAGCAGGCAGTGTTTTGTTCTTTTCAGGATTTCCAAATGTCTGGAATATTGGAGCAGGAGAAACTGTATCTTTCTAGAGCTTATTTTTATGGAATGTATTATGAAAAGGGGTCCTTAGGAAATAGCGAATCATCAGCATGCTTATTAAAATGACCTTTAGGTCAGATTCTGCCACTGTTAATCAGAATAGTTGTACCTTACTCCTTGAGCTTTCTTATTGGTTTCAGTGGGATTACTTTAGGAATTCAGGTACTACCTGATGGGACCAAAGTGACAGAGAAGCTGGCTCCTAATAAGCAAGCAGTTGTAATGCAATATGTCTTCATTTTCACATTCTATTTTAGCTAGGTAAAAATATTTCATACGTAAGTTATTTTCTTTTGAAAATCCCTTCTTCAGAATCGAAATTATATGTAGAAATAAATATATTTTAATATATTTATTGTTGTAATGTGAAGTCATTTTTGCTGAGAATGTACTTCCAGATTAGAAGCTCTCCAGATTTTTATTTTTAAAAAAATCTGCAATAGAAAGAAAATAATTTTGGTGTAAAGTCTCCTTGAAGTTCTGCATGTTTCACAAAGGTATTTCCCAGGTAATTTTTTTTGTTAAACTTTATCAGGCCAAATTGCTTGATTTTTAGAAGAACTGGGCAGTACTACTGAATTGACAATTAGTGAACAATGACTTTATTCAATATTGCAACAGCTGCATGAAACAGAACGGAGCCATGTTGTGGTTTAGGAATGGTACTCCCCAGTTTAGTGCTCCTACTGACTCTCCTCAAATCATGTGCCCCCTCCCTCCCCTGCAGCAGGGTGGAGAGAGAAGTTTGAAGTACAGAACCTGAAGATCACTGGCTGAGATAAGAACAATTTACTGGAAACAGCAATGAGATAAGAAAACAAACAGTAACAACATCAATACTAATGACAGAGGGTACAAGAAAGAGAAGAATGATTCACGCAGGAAAATCTCCGACAATACCTGACTGCTCCCTCCATCACACTTGGGACTCCAAAGAGGTCCCTTCACCCATCAGGAAAGGACACGAAGTAGAATAGAATAACCTCTGGGTCCCTGACATGTCCCAGTCCTGGACATGCGCCCTGCTGGCTACTGCAAAAATTACCCCTGTTCTGGCCAGAACCAGGACAGGCTTCTGTACAATTCTGAACATAAATGGGAAACTCATCTATGAATAATTATTTGTACTTCTGCAAAATAAAGTGATGAGAACTTATTTACACACTTTTATGTACTAGGAGAAAGGAGTGCCAGAAATAATTTTTTCTTCTCCCTGCTGGAGGAGAAAACAAACTTGGCTTAGGTTTCACTCTAATAAATAGGTTCTTTTCAGCCAGACAAAACCACTTCTTTGGGCATTTGTAAGAACGTTCTTAGCTTTGAATGTTAGTTCAGGTTGTTGGACTTGAACTCAAGGACTCGAGCACGGCAAGAAGGTATTTTACTAATAAAAGTTTTCATTTTTCAAAATAATAAAGAGTTGTTGTTTGTGGGGCTTCGGGTTTTGGGGTTTTTTTTGTGGTTTTAAATTTTTTTAAATTTTGTTTTGTTTTAAATAAGCCAGCAAATTTAAAAATGCTCTGATACAAGGAAATTCTGTGATACACAGCTTGCAGTACAGAAGTGTAGCCTTTTCAGAGTATTTCAGAGCCTGGAAAGGATTTACTCTCTGTGCTAGTCCTGTGCTCACAGGCCAGCTCAATGCTGTCTAGTCTAATGGTGAAATTGTTCACATGAAACACTAAAACTAGATTTTTAAGAAGAGCTTAATAATGAATTAACTGTGTTGAGGTGTGCACTATGCAAATTTAATCTAGAAGAATCAAATGTCAACATTCAAGTCAGAAAATACATGATTTAATGTATTTTCCTGTGTCCTGTTTTCCTGTGTTCTGCTGATGTGACTTCAGTTATTGAGATGTTTCTTTTTAACTTCTCTGTGATGAAAGCAATCATGATTATAGAAAATAAAACTTAGAACTTAAAGTAAAGGTAGGTCTGAATGCTGTTATAAGAAAAGACAGGACTTTTTACTTCTTTCCTTGAGCCAAAATATGCCTTAAATGTATGAATGTGAATGTCAGTGATTCTTGAAAGTTTCGTGGATATAACGGTAAAAAAAATCTCGTGGACTGTTTAGATAACCAAGAATAATTATTTCTTACTAAAGAATAAATATTCTTTGGGTTTTTTTCTAAGTGTAAAGTGTTTTTCTCACATAAAGGTAGAGACAAAGAAATTTCTTGGGGTTTTTTGAGCATAGTCAATGTGAGCCATTAACAGGCAACTTTTATGCTGAAAATATATCTGGACTATTTGGACAATATTTCTGGAGAATTAGTACATTCAAAGAAGGGTGAGATTCATATCATATTATATGCAAAAGGAAAAAAGATACAGCTGTTTACATATATCAAACCCTGAGGAGGAAAATTCTGCATCATCTACTATTTTTTTGACAGTACAAAATTGTTTGTTATTGTGTATCTAGAAATGATTTTGTCCAAAGTTGAACACAGTACTGAAAGCAATATTGTTTCTCTAGAAAATAAATTTGTACAGTAATAGCTCAGCCTCTTGAGATACATTTTTTCTCCAATTTTAACTTTTGGTGTTTCCCTTTCGGATTCTCTGGTATGATGTTGTAATCTTTTTATACAATTTCTTTCTATTGGAGACATGGCAGATCTTTTATATTCTTGTAGATTATGTTTTCCTCTGAAATAGCCAGTATTCAAGTTATACTGATTTTGTTCTTTATGTTCTTTGCCTACACATGGTGATAGCAGCACTACACCTCCAGACTTTATTTTCCAATCTTATGACAGCATCTGGAGACTGTGGTCGCAGGTTGTGGTCAGTGCTATGCCAACATCAACCAAGGTGCCATGGGGACTTTGCAGATAGGGCACAAAATGGTGAATCAGACACTAATGGGGGGAATATCAGAAGAGCAGGGGTAATAATGGTCAGCTCTCAGGGCTTAAAAACTGAGGGCTTAGGAAAGGCCCCCCCAGGCCAAGTGTTGAGCAGCACTTTCCTGGGTTGTCTGAGGATGCACTTTCCTTCACGTGGGTCACCTGTGATGGGCTTTTGAATAAGGGTCCAGAGAATGATTGCTTTGAACTAATAACAAAAAGCTTTTCCTGGTGAAGGGGTTAAGCCTCAAAACATTTCCCAGGATGGAGAAATCCCTTACCTTCCATTTTGTCTAAGTGTCTAAATAATGTCTTTTTCCTCAGGCAGACTGTCCCCGAGTTTCTCATTTCATAGTTTGTGTTGGCTAGAAGCAAGAGGAGTTTATTATATTTAAGTTTATTTATATTCTATTTGTGATTATTATATTTCTTAACATTTTAAAATGTCATAAACATTTCCTGTGCTGTGGGCACATGAGCACACTAGCCCACATTCGCCTATTGTCCTGGTGCGATACAGTCACCTTGGGAGAGAGTTTGGGATGGTCTTCTGCTCCCTATACCCTTGTACCTCCTGCTTTGGTGGCTTCACACTCTCATTTGCTTTTTTAATTGTCTTGTTACACTTTGCCCTCATATTCATTCCTTTTGCTATAAAATCAACCTGAGGGCTCATGCTGTGTCTCGACAGAATCACATATTTTTAAAATGCAGGAGAAAATTATTTATTTTGCTTTTTCAGCACTTTTTTGACATATTCTACGCTCTGCCATCTCATTCTACATTATTTTTGCTTTTGGGCTTATTATGATTTTTTTTTATTGTTAGCCCAATCAGGTGAACATCTTTGGCTTTTTCTATCAATTTCCCACACTTCGTAGTGTGTATTGCTTCTTGTATCTCTGTCTTGGATTTGTTGCTTGTGACTCTATTTCTGTGTTTTTCCTCTTCTCTTTGCAATGGAGTCAAAAATGTATTTGCAGCCTTGTTGTTGTCATGCTTCGTTGTGCAATAGTGTTCTTGAGACCTTTTCCTATAACATAATAAATTATTTTTAGGAAGCATTTCCAGGTTTTATGGTCTAATCTTTTCCTCACTATTTTTTCTTACAGCATTCCTTACTAATGAAAACTATTTTTTCCTGACTCATCAACCCTATTTGTAAAATACAGACTTATTCTGAGACAACTTCTCATTTTTATTTCAGTAACAAATTTAATTTTATTCACCGGAATACAAAATTGAGGTTTACACTATTGCTGAATTTTAAGACTGTAGAAAAACTTTATAATAACCCTACTGCTTCACAGAAAAAAATTCTTACATGGGAAAGAAGGAAATATTTTACACTTTGGGACTCCAGAACAATTTAGATAGGTAATGATTTTCCTTTTTAGGTAGCACTGTCTGTTGGCAGGTGTAATGATCCTTTCTCCTCACCTACTAAGAAAGCGATGCCTCTGGAGAGGAATTCAAACTGCTAATTCATTGGCATTAAACAGGCTTTGGTGTGGGTTTGGGTGAGTCCATATTTCAAGCAATGTAGATGAAGTTTGAAGAACACATCTTCTGTCACTGAAATCCATTGTTTTGCTCGCATTTCTTCTACCCATTGCTAAAAGAATGATGACAGGGGTGATGTTATGCTCATGTCAAATCCCAACTGCAGATATCCTGCTTTTGGCTTCTATTCTCCGAATGTTTGATGACAATCAAATATGGTTTTTTTCAGGATATGATTAGCTGCACAGTATTTAACAATGCAGCACTGTGATGCTTATAACTTTAATAAACTAGAAACAGAAGAGGTTATGAATTAGTTTTTCTGTCTGGTAACTGGGTGCTTAAGCTCAAATTCAGGAAAGCCTTTCTATGGAAAAGCCGGCTTACAGTGTGCTTAATGTCAGTCACAGGTCTGCACCACATTAAGGAACATTTCAAAGAAAAAAATTACACATGGGCATAGGTGTTTTTAAAAATGGGGACTTCAAACATAAATGTGAGAAGGGGATTTTGTAAGAAATCAGGGAAAGATCCGTGTTCTGGTGTAGGAGTGTACCCAAGATATGTCTTTGGTGAAGGACAATTCCCTTCTTTTCCTAGGAGTTTTGCTGTGCAGTCCCATGGATACCACTCAGGCAGCAGTGTCATGAGAAAGTCAACTAGGAACATGGCAAGAAAATGGGAAGAAAAATAAAGCAAATGTTTTCTTACCAGTCAGCTGGGGTACATTTGACAGAATTTAACACAGTTCAGCTAACTGGGTAGTCAAGCTAGAGATGCAGTCTGTGATGCCTTATTTTCTTATTTTCTAAAAAGGGTTTTCTTTTTTTTTTTTTTTCAGTTGAGTTGCCATTGAGAAGATTTTGATTAGTTAGTCATCAAACTTATTTACAGTATTCTATGTCTGCAGTTAATTTATGAGTGGTTCTTGGCACACTTCAAACAGCTGTAATGGCTGTGCAGTGTGTATGGTGTATTTCTGTTTCCTGACTGAATGAGAGGAATGAGATTTCCACTGCAAATATTTTTTGTAGGGCTTCAAAATTTGCTTTTGCTGAGTATTTAAAAATATTTTTAATACTGTTTCCATGAGCATTCCTGGTTCTGTGAACACAAAGTCAACATAGTTGAAATGAAGAGCTTAAAATTTTAAAGGAAAAATAAAGCGCTTCTTTTTTAATGCAATCATCCAGCTTGACCTGAAAGTCACTTTAATCCTAGTTCTAAGGTTTCATAGGGAAGTACACAGCCACAGGCACGTTCACACATTACTTGTGTTCATGGAAGCATTAATTGAATTTCCAAAATCCTGTCTCAGCACATGCTACATGCAGTGGGAAGAATTCTTTAAAAGTCTCTCTCACTGTTGGATCCCCAGTCCTTGTGGCTTCATGCCAAGACTCATGAAGGAGGGAGTACCTAAATTTCAGGTGGAGGAGCAGTTATGACAATGGCACTGTAGTGCAAGAATAATTTCATCAGACTAGAGGAAACAAAGCAGTGTTGGGGCTGAGTACAAAGTTACAGTTTTTCAAATTGAGGGAAGAAGAACTATGCAGTGATTGTCAAATTTCTGAAAGTGGAAACACCTTTCTTATACCATAAATAATGCTACCAGCAAGAGATAGCCCCTAAACATTTCTGAATGACGTAAAAACAGGACCTACGACTTACTTTCATCATAGGAATCTTGTAAAAATATGCAGGAAAACACCACCCTACAGCTCTTTCATTAAAGAGAGTTTTTCTAAAATGACTCTGACACAGATATCCCCACCCAGCTAAACCCAAATTTCCCCTGCGGCAGAGAGGGATGGATATGCTGGACGGAGATCAGGTTATACCAACTCTCTGTCATGCTCCTGTCAGTCGCTTTGTGTCCTGAAACCAAAAGAAACTTGCAGCAGGGGAGTCCAGCATTTCAGTGAACTAAACCAGCTTCTCCCCTGGCTGCTTGCTAGCAGTGGTCAAGATTGCCTTTCTCTTGGGCCAGTTTATTTGGGTCTCGGCATCTGTCCAACTCTGTAAGTGATGAACTAGACCAAAAGGATCTAAAGTGCAGGCCCAGCTTGGCTAAATTTCCACACATTTTACAATTGATTTTTTTTTTTTACTTGTGCAACATTTCCAAGAAATACTTTACTATATGTATATATATTTAGCATAGCTGTCTGTCAATTTTCATGGCAAAAAAGTATTTGGAAACTGGAGAATAGTAATAGTAAAGCTGTTTTTAAAGGAATCACCCTACACCATTCTAGGCCAAACCCTTTTATTAAAGTTTTATGAAAATCCTCCCTGTTTTTTACATTCCAGTTGAGTCTGTTAGCTTTTCAGGTTTTGATGATCTAGCAGGTATAAGCACTTCTCACATTAAATGCAGTGTTGACAAAGGAAATTCACTAGCAAAGGTTTCATTAACTGGGGATTATACTGAAACCTTTTCCCAGAATTGCCAATAAATGGAGCCCTAATCAAAAATTTGGCTTTAAATTCAAGTGCAACTAATATAATTTTGTGTTTGGTTTAAAACTACCTGTGGTTATTTTCTCATTTTTGCAATATTCAGCATTATGCCTTCTGAGCTCTGAAACAGCATTGTTCCTATGGTGGAAAAGCAAACTTATATCTCGTGTATGAAAGAATCGTCAGTTTAACTTCTGCTTCCAACGAGTGCTGTGGAAAAAGAGCCCATTCCTGCAAAGATGGAGAATTAACAAGTTCCTTCAAATGACACTGTGGGTGTTGGACTCCTCCTCAGCCAAGGCTTGCTCCTGGCGTGAGGGTCCAGAGTTGGCACATCTGCGGTGCATCAGCACAGCCCAGGCCTGAGGATGTGCCTTCCTTGTGTTGGTCAGGGTTTATGGCGGGTCAGAGTCACTATGACCATAAACTCAGAGTTTATGGTGGGTGCCTTTGGTGCCTGGGACTTTTCAGTTCCCCAGAGCATCAGACACTCTGCCCTGGGACAATCCGGCACCATGGCAGTCAAGAGGAGTTTTGCCATGGATGTAAGCAGTTTGGCAACCTTGCTGACCTCGGTATAAAATAATGTAATACCCTCCCCTGGGTCTCTCTTTCAACATTGAAGTTTTCTGGCAAAATCTCCTGTTTTGCTCTCTCCAGGTATGTGAAGAGGCTACAGAATCTGCTGGCTTCCTCAATCAAGAAAATCTGCAAATTTACGGACCCTTTAGGTGCATGCTGGAGTCTTTCTAAATTTGTTTGTGCACTACAGTGGCCTTTTTCACTCTGTTTCTCGGAAGAAAAATTTCCGATGACTGATTGGGGGATTGAAGGGAAGTGTTTGGGGCCCTGCCACTGTGCTGCAGACCCTGATGCCTGCCCAAGGAGGAGAACCGTGTTCTGGAAGGGCAACAAGAGCATGATCTAAGTCTCCTAAATTCAGTGGGAATCTCTCCAAGGATCTAATAGGTTTAGGGTTTATAACACGGTCTTTTAAGATGAAGTTTTTGAAACTACCTGAGGGAACTGAGTATAGTTTTCTACTAAAGTTAATAGAAATTGGATATTTAAATTCCTTAGATGTCTTTGAAGGCCTTACCTCTAAGTAGCATATAAAGATCTACTGTAACTTCCATTGCACCTAATTTACAATTTATAGTTAAGATGATGTAAACTCTGGAGTTTATTTCAAAATGCTGTTCATTTATTTACAGCTCCCAAAGCTAAGCCACTGTTTAGTGTTCTATGAGAAGAAACCAAATATTTTGTAGTAGTCACAACTGGTGTTTAATCTGAGTTAAGAAGAGTATTGTATCTCATGAGGAGAACTGAGACAGAATCATAAATCTGAAGTCATGTTGGTTATGTTTTTGAAAAAAGATTTTGAACTCATACCACCCCCAGTCTCTTTAATGGTTTTACATAAACAATGAAGTGCCTCAGGAAAATCACCAGTGGCTCTTCTGTCAACAGAGAGCTTCATTTTCTCTCCCAGATTAGGGTGGTCTGAAGCTATCAGCAGCTGATCCGACAGAGTAAATCTGAAACAAATTGCTGCTGCTATAATCTTTCCTTGACATGAGGTGCTGCGGAGGAGAGAAACCAAGTATTGTTGCATAATTAAATTGGCTTGGCTGGTGGTTCATTAGAATGTATTGAAAAGTGCTAGGTACTCTGAATTTTCTATTCTATCTATCCATCTGATCTAATCTATCTATTTTATCTATTTATCTGTAAAAATTTGGTTGGGGTATATTTCTTCACCCCTAGAATAATGAAAGAGAAACCATCTCCCAATACTTTCTGATTTTAAGGCTGATCCACAGGTGTAAAATGAAGTAATCTGAAGTTATATTTTTGTTTAGGTTTGAGAAATGTGACAAACTTTGTGGGGTTGGTTGGTTGAGTTTTTTTCTAGGGCTAATATTTTGATTGAGCTGAAAATAGTATTGGAAAATATTGTTAGTCATACTGCAGATTAGTAGCTTGGTAAAGGTGATACTCAAATGCTTGAAGTCCTGGAAAAGCTGTAGCTGAGGTAACTGGCAGAGAATTGCTGATTTCCTTGGTACTGGTAGAGACTCTCGGTTTGGTAAACAGGAAGAAGCTCTGCATTATTCCCAGACTTCACTGGAGACAAACTAGTTGAATTGGTTTGGATTTTTTCATTCTGCTGGAGGTAATGGCACCAGTGGGAGAGAGGGTTCACCTCTTACATCTTGTGTGATATCGATAGGGTCTATGTGAATTAGATTTCTTTTTTTCTCCTTGCAAAACAAAAGAGTTGAAATATTTTGAAGCCTAACTGCATCAAAGGATGAAAATTAAAATATCCTTACAGCAATTCAGATTGCTGAAAAAGTCAGGTCCGGCTCAGACACAAGTATGTTTTATATTAAAGCTTAAGCAACCAGCATAATATTTCCTGAAGTTTCGCCCATCTCGCTACTGGTTTCTGCAGGGAGGGAAACATAAGCTTCCCTTGCTATGTCTCAGGAAAAGTAAATAATATTGTTAAGAAGCTTGTCATATCACAAGTTCCTAATTAGAGAGGCTTGGAGAGCTGCCAGGGTTGCAGAATTCATCAAACATGCTGCAATGCCCCAAGGAAGAAAAGCACTGAGGGACTTGCACAAATCATGTAGACGCAGACTGTCCTGCATCCTCACACCACTGACTTTAGAATGCTGTCTCAAGGGGGGCAGGGAAGGCAGCACATGGTTGCATGGACTGAGAGCCAGAGCCCTCAGGAGTGTGGCTGAAGGAGCTGCAGCATGGCACCCAGGTCACTCTCCTGCTTGCAGAAACTGGTGACAAGCAGGAGAATTGTTTAGGAGTAGATAAACCTGCTGGATCTGGGAAGGCAAAGCGGTGGTGTGTGGTGAGAGCAGCCTCACCACGCGGTGAGTGGGGCTGGGACTCCACCAGGAGAGAATGAATGAAATGTGGTCTTTCTGAAGACACTTCCCCTCTCAAGGGCTTTTGTCCTCTCTGCTGTGTGTGGATCATATGCCTGCCTCTGTCCTGGCCTGAAGGTATAAACTCCTGCTGGTCACTGGGAGGTAATGATAGCAAAGGGAAGGAAAATCACCTTCATCCTAGCCCTCAGTTGGCAGAGGAGTGCATGTAAACATGGATTTCCCTCCACCCTGACAAATTCTCCTAATGCTAAACCCCAATGGCACTTCGATCTCTTTTAATTGCTCCCATTGAAGCCGTTGTGTTTGTAATGCAATAATTACAGCACCTAATGGTGGTGATCATCTGTCATGTCAAGTCACTACAGGTCTCCCTTTTCCCAACTGTTTGTCCCAACAACTGGTCTTGATGGTCTCTTTCTTCAGTGGCCAATTATTTACTGCATGCAATGAAAATGTGAAGTGCAGCTTGAGGAGGACAGACAGGAAGGACCATATCCCTGGATAATAACAGCTTTCCCATACCACACAGTTTTTAAGCAGAAGTGATGAGAGGTGAGGCAGCAGCTGCACCAGGTTATCTGTGCTGTGCAGGGACGAACCTGAGGTGTGCTCTGAGACCTTCTAGCTGGTCAGATCCTGCAGAGTGGTTCAGCCAGGGACTGGGCATGTTCAGGAGTGAAGCGACCTAGACGTAGATTAGGAGCTGAATGTCATTTTGTCTATAACAAGAGAATTCAGATGTTTGACTATTAGTTAGACAAACTATTGCTTTACATTAATTTAATTTTGTTAAAGTACTAGAAAGGACTACATTTTCAGTTGAAAAACATGACCTGAAACTGAGCTAATCCAGTCAACACCTATTTCATGGAAATGCCACCCACCAAGAGTTTTACTGAAAAAGATCAAGAATCAATTTTTCAGTGCACACATTAACTATAACGGCAGGTTCTTAGCAATTTTATTCTCTTTCAGTGATTACTTAACTTTGATCAGGGCATACTGAATGCCCTGAAAATCTCAGATGTGGCTCAACCATCTGGCATTATATTATACATTTTAAAAGGTGTATTTAAGACCTTCTGTGGCTGGAATAACACTTCTGTGGAGCTAGTGCTCTCATCTGTGTTCCAAATCCATCACATTATTTTCTTGTGAGGCCAGAGCTACCATCACTAATTAGGCCTTTTATTTTGTTTTACTAGATTATCTGGTTTTTAACTTTAAGATCTCCTTGGCCAAAAAGCAACTTGGATGAAGTTATCTGAGTAAATCCATGCTAGCTCTCAGACAAAACTAGCAGAGTTGATTTAAAATTGCCCCCTTTTCAATATGTCAAAAGCAAAGTTTTTCTTCTTTCCCAAGAGCCATGAACACAAGTTTGAATGCTGAAAACCAGACCTCATCAAGGCTGTGTTTCACTATTTCACCAATTTTTTTGTGTTACTGTAAAAGGCAACTGTTACATTATGAATGTTTGATTACATGCTCTTTCCAGACTTTGACATTGTGATAGGATGACATGAACTTGCAGAGAACACAAGGAGAACATGATGTTCACTTTTTCCTTTTGTATACGAGTGAAAAGGTAGATATTAGTCTGAGTCAATGCCTTTTCATTCTCATATCCTTACATTTTAGAGAAATATATACATTACTTGGTGTACTCTGTGGAGAAGGCAAGTGAAAATACAAATGTAAATATGAAAACAATGAGTTGGAAAAATGCATATACTGGAGGAAGATAATAGGGTGAAAAGAAGTTACTGTACACAATGAGTTACAGGACTTTTTTTTTCTATCCTGGATGTTATTAACAGCAGCAAGTGAAGTACAACAGGTTTGGGAATTGCATTTGGTTCAGCTTGTTCTGACTTCCCGGCAATCTCCTTAAAACAATTAAAAGAATCTTCATGTTGAGTTGCTTGTAAAATTTCTTCATTACTATCAGCTTTGGTCTGAATTGATGGTCACCCCATCCTCCCTCCTGGGTTTAGAATCCCTCCACCAGAATTTCATTTTATACTTTCACACCAGACGGTATGAAGAGGTCTTTGAAGAGATAACTCAAATAATAGAATATAAACATTAGAATTTTTATGTCACAGCTGCATACTTGCTGATATTCTCACTACTGGAGGTGCCTGCTGGAGGTCACTTCCACCCTTCCAAGAGAAGCGAGTGGGATGAGACGAAACATCAACCATACATGTGGTGGGGAAAATGGGGCAACCACTGAGCTTGCCTGTTGCTCTGTCCTGGAACCTTTTTGCTTTGAAACTCTTCTGGAGGCAACAGACAAGGCACAGATCTAGTTCTCTCTGAGTGTCCTGTTTTGAGAACCCTTTTTTGCCAGTGTTTATCTTGGCCTGGCATTCCCCACTGATGCTGAGCACTGACAGGACCCTAAGGGTGCTTTGAAATGACAATTTCTACAATATTTTTAAATTCTAGGCATGGATTAACACTGTTAATATTTTTCTTTCGTGATTTTGAACAAAGGCAGCAATACTTGCTTTGCTTTGTACTGTGCTTCTTGCTGTCCAAATTGCATGAGCTTTGCCCAAGGCCACCTGCCAAGCAGTCAGGATGAGGCTGAGCTCAGACCCCGCCTCAGACTCAAGCAGTGATGTTGCTGTCACACAAGCCAGGCTTTCTGTGGTGATTTTGTGCATGCCTGGGACCTTGACTGCAGCCACCAGGAACTCTATGCTCCAAAATGAGCTACATTTTCCGAGTGTCTTGAAGGGATGTTGGAGCCTATTGAACCATTCCCTCAGATTTTGGAAGGATTAAATGTTTTGGTCCTGAATTTCACATTGTAAGAAACATTCTGAATCCTCTTCACCATTTCCTCAAACTCTGCTTTGTGAGTTTACAAATTATGTGCATAGCAGAGAAATAAAAATAAATTCTTTGAAAGTTTTTTTCCATGCGCAGTGTAGTTGAACAGCGTCATGAGCCATAGCTCAACCACCACATCTCCAAAACAAGGGTAGAGGTCACATTCCTCTGCAGCAGTGGTTTGGCCTTCAAATTGTGGATGATCTTTCAGATGGGGTCTTATACTGTGTTTTTAGAGAAATTCTCATTTTAGAATTACAATTCTCTTTTTTTTTACGGAATAGGGTACTTCCTAGTAAATAATGCATTTACCATTCCAGCTCAGTATTACATAATTATAGTCTTAAATAAAAACCTACTTTTGGTTGAACTTCTGAATATCCTTAAAAAAAAAGTTGCTTTTCATAATTACATTTGCTTCAGCCTCCAAATGTACCCTAGAGAAAGATCATTGTTCTTTTAAAAAATAAAAGAAAGAAAGCAGACCTCTGCCAAATACTTCTCTACCATGAAAAAGCCTCCAAAAGAAAGAGAGAGGTCAGGATCTTACTTGCCCCAGTAAGAAACCTGAAAAAATTAAACAAACCTGCAATTATGGCACAGTTTTCAGCAACAAAGATTCCTTGTATGAAGTATGGGAAAGATTTCCACATAAACCTGACCAGGTCTGAAGTAGTTCTATTGATTTCAGAAGTTTCTACAGACCTGATTCGGTTCTTTGTCCCATGGGAGCTACAGGTATTGGGCAAATTATTAGTTCATGTCAATGTAAAAGTTTAGAAAAGGACTAAATGGCTAAATGCACTCCCATTAAAGTGAAACTGGTGACTGCACAAAGATTCGTACTGCGAGAAAGGTCTGCTTTCACATCGCCATTGGAGGCCTAGATTTTAACATATTAAATAATTTCGCGTATCTTGGTGCTTGATTTTAAGAATCAGCAATCCAGGCCTGAAAAGCTCTTAGGAGTGTCAGAAAGGGCCCATCCCATGCAGGACTTTGAGCTCCCTTCCAGGCGTGGAGGATGAGCTACCTGGGAGCTGAGGCTGCGAGGGCTGAGCTGGCTCTGCTTCTCCAGGAAGAGCATGTCCTGCAGAAACTGGCAGCAGGAAGGAGTGATGGTGCCATAAGATACCACTCCAAATTGCCTCTGAAGCTGATAGGCTCTTTGGATGCAAATCTCAAGGAAAATCCCTTTGGAACTATATAGAAGGATTTATGGTTTTGTGTCATGGGTAATTTATGCATTATCTTTAGCATTTGTGAAATATGTTTGTAATTTTCTGAACTAAAAATCTGAAAAAAATTTTAAACAAATCTTTAGAACTTCCCTAATCTTTTTTTGCTTTGTTTCCAAGTTGTATCAGAGATCAATAAATAAGCAGAGTACTTTAAAAATTAAACAAAAGCCATACCCATACCTTAAGTGCTACAACAAACAAAATTAAAACTGCATAGCAAATTATAAACATAAAGCTGTGTCAAATGAAAAATAAAAGCCTCTTTAAAAATGCCTGTGTCACGCAAGACTGCAGTGTTTTAAACAAAGTTCCTTTCCCGTCAATTTTTGCAATTGTAATTTTCTTAAGGGTTTATGTTAAGGTTAATTTGATTCTATTTCTTTAATTAGCCAAAACAGCTACTGAAGATATGCATGCAAAAATTTTCAGTTGGGAAATTTAAATCACCGTATCATCTTGTCTAGAATTTTTATTTTAATATACAGTTAAGAAAACATAGCAAGTCTTTGTTTCTAGAGAATATTTTATTGCATTGCAGCAGGCATGGTTTCCCCTATTTTGGGAGTCAAATGGCCATGAATATATTTGTTCTTCAAAGCAAAGCCTATCAAATATGCTTTATTCTCTTAAGCACGTGTGCCTATATGGGCTCCTACTGACTATTTTGGGGGAACTTCCTCAGCTGCTTTGAGTTACCATAATTCCCTGACATAGTTTTGTCAAAAGAAGTCGAATTATTTCACTGAAAATATTAATCACAACAAAATATTTACACTTTTAATGTAAATATGACAGCAAAAGGGACATGCCAGCCAGCTAGTCCTCTAACTAACCTTATTAAGCAGCTAGGAAAAAGGAAGCACGAATTGCATGAAGTCCGAGATAGTAGTGGCACTGATTACTAAATCTGATGGACTGAATACTCTTTTTAAATTTTTTTTACTTTTTTGTGTCATGTTGTCCCACCACCTGACAATATTGGAGCTGAGGGATATTTTTTCCACGGACTTTTACCTTAGAGGGTACAAAGGTACTTACAAAAGAAGATCATTAAAGACATTTGAAGCACTGTGATCAGGCTTATTATCCTGACTTGTGTTGCAGTCTCAGCTTCACACTTCTTGATTTCTAACACAGATTTCAACAATAAAAGGGGGGGAAATATTTAATATGGTTTGGGAGCACCATTCAAGGTGGAAATTATGGGAATGGCATCCACTGATTGCAGAAAGTTTGGAAAGCAGAACAAGGAGAGATCACACTTCAGTAAAACATCACAGAGGAAAGAGGCTCCCAGGTAAGGCAAGCTCAGCAGGCCTAAATTGGAAAATTTCATGAAGCTGATGACCTGCATTTGTTAGCTTCTATCTGGCAATTTTGGAGGCCTGCTTTCCTGTTCTTAGCTCTATTATGGTTTTTTTTGTTGAGTTTTTTTCCATGCAAAGAATATTCTAAAAAGTGTAGAAAGAGGCAAATGCAGCATTATGGAAACAGTCTCATGGAAGATGATCACAGACTGACGTGCAGTGATCTGTCTTCCATCCTTTTTTCCCTCTTCCTTTTTCTTCCTCAGATGAGGAATTTTAATGGAGTTGTTGCCTGACCAGCATGGAAATGGGTAGATTTGAGATTCATGAAGAAAATCCTTCATCTTTAAATAGGGTTATTGTGCACTAAGTCTGAGATTTAGTCAGTGAATAATCAGACTTCAGTCTTCACCAGCACACACCATTTTGTGCTCATGGCAGAGCAATCTAAGAGCCTTGCTTCAGCAAAGAGAGAAAGAACTGAACTCGTAGCTGCCTTTTCGGCTAAAAATACTGTGCTGCCACATGACAGTTTTTGGCAGAGAGCTGGAACATTTTCATTTTGCAAAGCAAGCCTGTGGCCCTATATTTGCATGGCTCAAAACCACTTTGCAGAGACCACCCTCTCTTTCTGTCCACAGATTCCCTCTCTGCACCAGCCTTAGCCAAGGAATCTGGATTTCTTCCCCAAAGAGTCTTTGAGCAGAGATTTCTTCTAGTGGCACCACTGGCCCTTCCCATAAGATTAAGCTTGCTGAAATTTTCCTCAAAGGGTGGCTTCCAATGGAGGAAGCCTTTCCAAGAACAGTAAAAACACCAAGTTCCTGCCCATCACATCAAGAATCCTGTTTCCGAAAACACTGTGACAGGAAGCCTGATTTCAGTGTGTCACATGTGATTGCACAACAGAACACAGTGCGAAGGTGTGAGACAACTAAACAACAAAATGCTGGCTCTGAATCAAACATGTAAAGCACTTATTTTCAGCTCCACCATCTGCTATCGGTTTGCACAGTGCCTTTCCCAGCTGAAAACACAAGGCAGATTGGCACAAAAGGCGCATTCCTCTGGCTGGTCACACACTGCAAGATACTGTTCTTTTCTCCTCTTGTGGCTAGCCCATCTCTCTATTTTTCTTTTTTTTTCTGCATAATGAAACAGGCTGGTTTGTTCAAGTAAATCATGATAACCTAAAAATCAGTCCCCTAGGAGAAATATTCTCTAGCATCCTACCAGGCAAAATAATGGTATTTCACTCCCTCCTTCAAAATAAGCATGCAAAAATTAACAACTGAATTACATAGATTGGCTGAACCTTTTCTGCTGAAAGTTTTTCGGTGGTGACCCTTTTTTGGTTGCTGGATAATCTCCAAGATTATTAACTCAACTGTCATTAACTGATAAACAGGGAAAAGTCAGATTAAGTAAAAAATTCTTTTAGTTAGCAAATAACTGTGGAAAAATAGTCACTTTGGGGTATTTAATGAGGAAAACAGCAATGGAAAAAAACCAAACCAAATAATCTCTAAATTCTGTGGAGGCCATGTGCCCCTCAACCATTTGCTAGCTGAGGTTCAGATCACTCTTCAGAATAAACTCATTATTCCTTTAGAGTCCTTATTTGGGGAAAGGGAACTGATCTGAAATTCTTTCCTTTTTAATAAAGATCAAAACCACGTGGACATTTGCTGCTTTCTTCCCTAAATAAGATGGTTTTGAGTTAAAACTCTGTCTCTATTGACTTCACTGGGGCCATAATTTCACCCCAGCAATTATTCTAAAGCATTACTCATTTAATAAGCATACCACACTAATTCTCTACTGTTTCCGTATGAGCATCTCCCAATGCCAATGTAAACCCCCTGCACAAAGCTACATTAAAGCAATATTTATGGTTGAGATCTTAACACAAAAGTCAGGAAACTCAGAGTTATGGTTCCCCCAGCCAACCATAACCAGAGGTAGCTTTAGTGTTTTACATTACTGTGTCTGTACTCCACAATGGATGTCCAAATACCGTGACTGAGTTATAGCTGCTGTGGGAACTATAGCTTTGGATTTCAGTATATTTTTGCTATTAAATTCTCAGCCCGGGTTATGAACAACTGTGAAAATTATGGCTGCAGCACAGGTTAGTGTCTCCAGTTTGCTGTTCTTGGTTACTGCTGAGGCTGCCATGGGAGAATGGTAAGCTCTCCCAGTGGTGTGGATGATGGGAAGCCTGAAGCTCTCTTTTACTTTGACAAACAAAATACTTTGGCTGCACTCATATGGCATATAAGGATTAGCTTTTCTACAAGCTTTGTATCATTCAGCAGATACTCTGGAAGAGAGCAAGGGAGCTAATAGGATTTGACAGAGATTACTTAACATGATTCTAATGCTAATATCCAATTAACTTGGTCAGAGACAGGGAATAATAAGCTGCTTTTCTGTACATTTTATACTGTGTTAGGAAAATGCTGTATCATCACTTCAAGGGAAATAGGGCAGTTTTCACCCAGTGTCCTCAGCAACAGACACCCTGAGATGTGGGAAAGAGAAAGTTTGTACAGCAGGCAGCCCTAACCAAAATTACTCAGTGGTGTGAGGTACTCTGCCCTGTGCAACAAAACCTCTCCAGCTCACATCTGCTGCTGTTCTAGGGCAACTTCCCCTGTAACCTACTGCATAGTTAGTGCACAGTTTATTTAAATAATTCCTTTAGACATAAATATTCTGCAGTAAGGAATAAAAATAGATTTAATAGGTTGACAATAATTGGAATTTGATGGAGAAGTTTACAGTAAATTGCAGATAATTTTTATAATGCTTGTCAGAGATTATGGAATTGAACTCTGAGTTTGCAAAGCCAGCTGACTCAGGAGTGGATCATGGTTTGAATGCCAAAGAGGAGCAACAGTGGCCCAGAAGCCCTCTCTCCTCAGACTGTGCCAGTGATGGGCTGGAACTGACTAGTCCAGACACACATAGAACCGAGTAGCTGAAGGCTGCTGGCATTTGTCTATCATAAACCCTGGAGGAAAAGAAATTACTTAGGCATGTATTTCCTGAGGGGAGAAGTCCACAAACAGAATCACTCTGGGCTGTATTTCTTGGGCTGTTGTAGCCTCATCCGCATTCGGACTGAGATCCACATTTGGACTGTGATCACAATTCGTAATTCTTAGTGAGCACAGCCACTTTTCTAAGGCAAGTTATAATCTTGTCTGTTGGGAAACATCCAACCAAAGCAGAGCATGATAAGTGGAAAGAGAACTGTGTGCCTACTAGCAGCCACTCCAAATCATCACCTTTGTTTGCTTTCAGATGTTATCAGCATCCAACCGCAAGGATGAATGAAGTGATACATCTGGCTCACTGACCAAAACATGAGGAGTGTTTTCCCGTGCTCTTAACAAATGCCAGCAGCAGCATACAGCTGAACTGGCCCTTCCATAACCTAATCCCTTTTGAACATGGCTGCTGATATGTTCATACCTCATGCTTATGTGTCTTGGCTTTTTGTTTTATGTATTGAAGTGTTTGGATAAGGTCAGTAGATACAGCAACAACATTCCCTCTGACTACACAAGCACAGCTGCTCCTGCCCCATATTTCAACCAGCTTCCCATTCCTTCTGAATATAGCAATGATATAATTCGATTGCACAGGAGCACATTTGACCATTTTGAGGTCAGGCAGTAGAAATAATTTGCTTTGTGAACAGACATTTCTTCAGTGTATTTTGCAGCAGTTCTAAACAGATCTCAGTCCAAGTCTCTTTGCAGAGGCCTTTTGCACAACCAGAAGAGAACTACATTACTGCAGACGAGTTTACCATTGCTCTTCCCCTGTACATCTGAGTGTGGTGTGTGTATGATGCAATGTCTTGATGAGCATTCATGGGGACAAATCTTTTGTTTGCATGTAGTCAATATCTTGGGAAAAAATCCAGAACTAAGCCAAGCTTATCAAAAACCTGGAGAAAGGAAAAAAACCCAAAGAAAGCTATTTTTAGCTCTGTATAAGCAACATTTCAATCGTTTAAAAAAATATTTATTGGAAAGAGCTTGAAATATAAACATATGGACCATATAGTACTTTGTAAAAGGTCTGCCTGTGCTCTGCTGAACTGTTGGATAAGTTGAGAAGCCATCATTTTATACTTTTAAAAATAATGACGTTGAATTAAAATGGCCTACTAAGGCATAAATTAATTCAGGGGTACAGTATAGCCCTTGCAAACTGCTCGCTGTCTCATTATCACCAGTTCACTAGTGTGCTAGTTTGCAAAGCCAGAATTCTAGTATGGATCACAGAACTTTAAAAGCAAGTTGGAACTAGGTGTAAACACACTTTTCAGTGTTAGTTCTGTTGCTGAAAAGAGATGTATTTTGTTGCTATGGGAGCATGTTATTGGGCTTTGGGGTAAAACAATTATCTAGCACACTGCTTATTTCGATTACAGTTTTAAAGTAATTTCCTTCAGATCCTTGGAGTTCTGGATATCTCCTGATCCTAGTTTATCTGAACCACTGATTTTGGTTTTGGATTTTTAAGAAAAAGGCACTGATTTTGGTCAAACCTGTCATGAAGTGGGGTTCAGTAATGGGGACTAAAATCAGGAGTGGCCCTTAGAAAGGCATGGAGCAGCTAGTACTTGAAGCTTAGCTTGATGTAACCAAAAGCAAGTCTCTGCCCCATCATTTTCCATGATTTTCATTTACGTGTATGGAGTGTTTTGCATACTGTGACCTCTCAATTAACGTTATTTATATCTCAGTAAACTACCGTGCTACTTTTCCAGATGTCCTAATCCTTTATGTAAATGCACTTATTAAACCCAGCCACCAGGCTCAGTGAAACCTGCCAAATCCACTGTGTCTGGACTCACACACTCCATAGATGAAGCTTTATTTGCATAAACTTGTTCTGTAAGTGTAATCTTACTGATCATCTGAGGAGTTAAAGTTTCACTAATGTAAATCCCTGACAAATCAAGCACAGATGTAACTGTTTGCCCCAGGCTCAGCCTGTCAGTTCACTGCCACCCTTGTGTCTTTTCTCTGTTCCTTCCTCCAACTTCTCCGCCATCCTCCCCAACCTGCAAGTGGGTTTTTTAGTACCAGTATTCGTTTAGAAATGTTTATGTAGATGCATTGCAGGTACTAAACAAGACGCTGGAAATTAGTCATTTGGGTTTTTCCCTTTAGATGAAAATATCTCTACAAAATAGTGCTGGCCTGTAATTCTGGGTGCCTGTTTGTACCACCTGGAAAAATTTGCTCTGCCAATCCCCAGGTGCCAGACAGACTGCTGCAGTTTGCCAGGCGATGTTCCAGATAAGGAGCTGAGCTCAATGAGTGCTTAAGGTAAGCTGGCAAATTCCACAAAGCAGCCAAGCAAAATTCATTCAGACAGCAGTGGGGAGGTGGTGCTGGTGGTGGGATAACTCCCAAAAAACACCAGAAGGAAGTAGATGGTAGCGTGAGGGGATGATTCTTCATATTCCATTGTCTGTGAGAAATGAAAGTCCCCTTCCAGTCATAAAAACAGTAGATTGAAAACTAAAATAAAATCTGCCAGCCCTTGAATCTTTTACGAAAAGGAAGAAAATATTACTTCTGAATTCAGAGGGTGTTGGCATACACTGGGTTTGTTTCTGATTACTTCAAGTTCTAAATATGTTTCCTTTGCTAGTACCCAGTTGCTATTTATTTGGCTTTAGTCTTTGATCTCCCTTATGCTGGCACATCATAAAAAACATATTCCTGTTTGAATTCTATATTATGCAGTTAGTCTTTGCTCGTTATGTTCGCCTGGCTGGTTGTACATATAGAATAAAACTCTCTTTGTTTTTGATAGACTCCAGGTGTTTATCACTCTAACTTACTAATGGATTTGGCCACAGAATATGCATGCAAGAAGCAAACTGGAAAACTAATGGTAAAATTACTGGTTTGATAATTCAATGGCCTCCTATACCATAACCACAGGAACCACACACATGCATGCGTGCATGCACACAGGGTGCGTTTTGTAAAAGCAAGGATCTTTTGCTTTCTCAGTTTTCTTGAGGAGAGTTTTTTGTTCTGGAAATTAAGTTTTGCTTCAGATTTATTTGCGCTCTGAGTTTTCTTTGAAAGCTGTCTGAATTTAGGCCCTGCTTATTCAATTCCTCGTGATAGGGCATTTTAGGAATGTCCAGTGTCTAGCTGAGGTGCCACAGTTCCTACAACTTTCCTACTCTCCCCTTGCAATTCCAAGGAAAGGGACAATTCCCATGAGCCTGCCCAGCACTGACAGCTCCAGCTAAGATATTTAATCTGCATGGCAACAGTTTGAGAACTGCCAATATTAACTTAGTATCTCAGGTGAGGATCTAAGGGTTTCTATCACTTATTAACTGCACTTTACAGTAGCCAAAGATGACTCTTTCCCCCCCCCCCCCATTTCTGGTGAATTTAAACTTTTGTAACAAGAAATTATAGAAATTCCACTTTAAAAAAAATCCTTATTCCTTTACATAGCACCAAGTGATAATTACCTGTTTAAGTGCAAAGCTCTGTGAAGTAACTTTAACTCCTACCTGAGGTGTGTTACAACTTCTGCAAAATGCACTGCAGTGAAAGCTGATTTGAATTTTTCCTTCAAAGGATTTGCACACAAATCATATCCTGTTAGTGCTCAGAATCTTTCCCCTTGTATGCATTATTGGATTATTTGAAATTTTAAAAGTAAATCTCAGATTAGCTCATTGATTAAGTTTAATGAGTGAGTCCCTTAAGACAGGTAAAGTCTATCTTGGTTTCACTGAAACACAGATAGTTAAAAAAATAAAACTGCGGAGCTATATTCTGTATGTGCCTATACACATAGGTGAAATCACATACACATGAACCTTGTTTTAGTTAGAATTACAGGTAGAGCATATCAATAGTAAGTGATTTCACTATGATATCAGAGGTAACCCGAGCATTCCTCACAGCTGAATGTTCATTTAGTTTATTTTAGTTCATTTTAGTTACATTGTTTATTGATTTCCATACTTTAAAAGGCAGGGATGCCTTTTCACTCTAAATGTGATGTTGTAGTTGTCAGTTTCATAAAACATATTTAAACTTTTAATTTCAATAAATGCCTAAATGCTTTGAATTTTGCGTTGAGCTTAACACAGTTTTCTAAGAACCATAGCAGTGCTGAAGTCTAAAAGCACATAGACAATACTCTGAGGACAGATTTATCACACTGAGGTTCAGATTTACTGCATTTACACCTGCTAAATATTAAACACTGATGTTTTGTTAATTTTATCTTTGGCTGCAGGAGAAGTTTCTCTCAGAGGTCAAACATGCTTGCTGTGTTGGTAACTTGCTCTTGCCATGCTAATGCAGGGTTTTAGCTAACATTCATGGGCCTATCCAGCTTTTTCCACTGGGAGAAGAAACTGATGCGGCAATTCAGCATATTAACAAGGAATGCATGCAAGCCCTGTTTTGAGGAGTGTAAGGGAAATAAATGGCAACAGTTTTCTTGAAAACAATTTGTAGGACTCTTTCCACTGGATCCCAAGTATTTGACTGTCACAAATGCTTTTCTGCCTCCCAAACAGCCATCTTGTGGAAAAATAGACTCCTGCTTCCTAAATTATGATCTGATTCCAAGTCTGAGCCCAAGTTTGAGTCCAAGTCCCAGGCCCCTCCTGGGGTATAGCTTTGGTTTTGGACAGGTCCTGGTGATCTTGTCTCAAACAGTGACTGCTCTTATTTCCAGCAACTTATATAGAATATGAGTTTAATTCCTTGGACATGAAGGAATTCAGATTACCCTCTGGCTCTTCTGCTATTTGTAGATCAGGTACAGCCGAAGACATCTATTGTCATTTGGAAAAGAGTGGAAAAGGGAGGGGCAAGAACCAGGGAAACGAAGGAAAAGGCAAAGAGAATATATAGGAGCTTGTGAGAATGGAGCGGTGAAAACAGCTCTTAGGTCCATGTGATCCAACACAGAATAATGCATAGAAGAAGGCAGAGTTATGAGGCATAAAAGAAAAATAAAAAGGAGGACTTACGTCTCTGGTTTTACATTGCTCTAAAATACTTTTTTGGTTGCTCTTGGGACGGTAAAGTTCTACCCAGAAATGAAAAAGCAACAATAGCAGTTGCTTTTATACAATATACTGCACAGCACTATCAATTCCTGCTTATGTTCCTTCCTACCATGACAGTTTAATTTAAAGGGGAAAATCTAATTTCCTGTGCTGATTATATATCCACTTAATTCCAAACTCTCATGTATCGGTTAAAATTCCTGACAATTAATAGAGGAGGCACAGCTCTGCTGATATAGCTTAGACACATTCTGATTGAATCACTGAATAATTTAGATTGGAAGGGACCTCCAGAGATCGCCTGGTCCAGATCCCCATCTCACAGCAAGACCAATTTAGATTGTACTGCTCAAAATGTTATCTAGTCAGGCTTTGGTATCTCCAGGATCAGAAATCCCATGGGCCCCTCTTTCAGTGTTTGATCACCCTCAGAGCAAAATTATTTTCCTAATATCTAATCAGATTTTTTTCATATTATAACAAGTTCTGTTTGTTGCCTGCATTACTGCAGAGCACCTCTGTGGATAGCCTGGCTCTGTCCTCCCTACACCCTCCCATCAGGCAGCTGAAGTCAGCAGTAAATGCCCCATGACCATCTCCAGGGTGAGCAAGCCCAGCTCCCTGCACTTTCTCCCACTCCAGGGGCTCCAGCCCTGACCATCCCGCCAGCTCTTCACTGGCCTTACTGCAATATGTCAGTGTATTTTTTGCACTTGGGAGCCCAGGGCTGGACACAGGGCTCCACTGCAGGCTAGAATGATGTGAATGTTTCAGCAGAAGGACTATTGCTGATATCTAAATTTCCTTGCTCAGAGAACGGGTATGAATGCTCTGTGGTCTCCCTACAGAGGACATAAAGTATTACACTGTGCACCAATCTCTCCAGGAAGGAAACTCAGGGCTCATAGGTTTTATGGATCTGTGGATCATTCCTGTAGGTATAGCATCTGCTGGTGTTTAACCCGGGCAGTGCTTCCTCATAACAGAGTGGGCCAGCAAAGAAGTCAGTCTCTGCTAACCGATGATGTGCACACCTTATCCTCTCAAATTATAAAACAAATCCCAACAAAATTCTGAAGTTTAAGCTAGGTTTCAGAAAACGTATTTTTTTTTTTTGGGGGCGGGGGGGGGGGGGCATCATAATTGACAGAGAAACCTAAGTAAAGTAAACAATCTCCCTTTCATTTAACAGCCCAGAACGAGGCTCTTGCTCTTACACAGACAGTGTTGTCTGGGAAAATCAACAAAATGTGTCTCCCAAGCTCATTATCATTAGCATCATACCTGCACTTAAAGGATATCATCAACTGAGTGAGTGGGATCTGAAGATAATATTTCATTGCATCAATTTGTGACAAATTTTGTAGGCCTATCCAAAATGCCTTATCCAATGGGATCTTCTCCAATACTATAGGTTCATTTTACTGAAGAAGTGCTATTTATTTGCCAAATATTCATCTGCTTTTTGAACCTCTACTTGAACTGCAGATGCAAATGAATGCCTGGCATTCGATTGCTGCCAAAAATTTTGAATACCTGTGACTAAATTCTGCGTATGGGTATGCATTTTGTGAACATCAATGTGGACAGTTTTTGCAAATGCACTGCTAGATCTCGTTAAGGTAGACATCAACTAGTATGTTAAAGACTAAATAGATATTTCCTTGAACCAATTCTCGTTTCTAAGTCCTTTTTTAATTTCTCTGTTCTCTTCACAATGAGGGAGGTGAGTCATTGGAACAGGTTGCCCAAACAAGTGGTGTCTCCCCAAACAACCTGGTCTAGTGGAAGGTGTCCCTACCCATGGCAGTGAAGTTGAACCTAGATGGTCTTTAGGCCCTTTCCAACCCAAACCATTCTATGATTTTTTAGAGGTAGATCAGAAAAATCATCAGCTCTGAGTACTATTGCAATAACTATTTAAATGAAGAAAAAGCTTTCTGCTTAGTTTGAAAGGAAGAAAATGTTCTGTATATATCCAGTTTCACATATACCCGGCATCATTTACAGGGGAGTATTTACTCCGAGCTATCACACATACTTAGTTACTTCTCTAAAGCTGTGTGACCTGGGTAATGGCTGTATTTATGCTGTTAATTGGTATGTGTGTGATCTGATATGTACCAAGGTTCGCAACAGTGTCTGGTGCTTATCATTCTTGCTCCTCCTGTCACTTGGAGAGGTGGTTTTGGAGAATCTGGAGGCAAATTAGAAAATAACAGATTAACACTTGCATCAGCGATGCAATCAAAGTGAATGATTTATGTGTCCTGAACAAGTTGAACCCACCCAACTGTCTCTGCAGCACTGATAGAAAAAAGTATTTTAGTCATGAACTTTAAGACAAAAAAGTTTTTTGATAGCCTTTTCAAAAGCAAAGTCTCAGGAGCTCAAGACTGTGTCAAAAGCCATATGATCAAGCCTGTGCTGTTGCTTTTTAAATTCCAGTAGTCATGCAGCTTTGCCCCTTGCCCATCTTCATTTTTCAGGTGTTGTTGAAGATGGGACTTTAGAGAAGTCCTTATGATAAAATTTTACTTGCAAGACCTCACAGATTAGAAATCCCATTCTTTGAATAAAAGGATGGCCTTTATGAACTCCGGTGGCCTATATTGGCTAAACACTGACTTTTGGGTACCCTTTGGTTTTAACTTATGGCTCTAGGAATGCACCCCTTGCACCCCCACTGCTGGTGCGTAGCTCAGGAGCTGAGCCTGGATTGACAATAGGCAGGCTTTGCTCACATCGCCTGGAGAGATCACCCACAGTTTGGTTTAATGTTTACTGGGTCTGTGTTTAGCCTTTGCACTTCAAAGCACTTGTAAGACTGATAATTAAATGGACATGTGAGCAACTCAGTTCTTTGGCTGAAAATGGCATCTTGGTACGGATGGCATTGCTACATGCAAACCTGAAATACCTCAAGAAGCATAAAAGTCAAGAGAAAAGTTTTGATGAGCATAAGTAGTGGATTGGCTGCTGTTCTTGCTTGCTGAGCTAGACAAAAGGGTGTGAAGTCCTTATTTCACAGAACTAGAAGCTTGTGTGGTCACAGAAAGCAAACAGCGAAAACCAAGATATTTTGAAGGGGGGAAGGAAGTTCATTAGTTAGTTGTGAGCCCAACCCTGGTGACCCGGGCTGCCCATCCACAGCCTGGTGGCTGTCAGTCCTGTCTGTCTCACCCCTTGCCAGCAAAAGTTGCTACTGGCTGCAGCATCAAAGCACCCTCGGAATCGCTGTCCTTTCCCCCTGCCCACTGCTCCCCTTATGGCCAGTCAAGAGCGCTCAAGAGAGCTCTGGGGTCTCTGGTCCCAGGAGACCCTCCCCCCAGGGGTGGCACTTGGGACCCCATCCTGCCAGGTGCACCATTGGCAAGCATGTTTTAGCCTTCTGTAGGTTCTCCTCTGGGAAAAAAGCATGCTGCTGCTGTGCTGGCTGTCAAATACCTGCAAAATATCCCGTCCTCTTCTGTAGGGTCTTCTGAGCAGCAAGGGGGGAGCAGTGAGAGGATGTTTGTTTTGAAAAGGGGAAGCAATATTTGGCTGTAAGCGTATCTGGGGGTGGGCAGACTAGTAAAGCATGCAGGTTGTATTTCTCAGGGTTGAATGGTAACAAGACAGCAGTGAAAACAAAGCATTCTTTAAGGAAATAAAGAGAGAAGTAAAACTGAAAGAGTCCTTAGTGTAGCATTTTGAGTTTATGAGGCATTTCCTCTTGCCAATGAATATGGATGGCTTAGCTTTTCTGCACATTGTTGTTAAAAATGACTAGAGTACAACTACAAATAGATGTCTACTCTCCTGTCTGCAAATTCTAAACACAAAAATGCAAAATTTAGCATTGGGTTCTGTGTCACATCTCCTGTGAAGCCAATGGAAATGGTATCGTTTACATGGACATAAAATGTTACCCACAGTCTGGATTGCTAAACCACTAGGGTAAGCAGTGAGAAAACTTATTTATAGACATTTCAATGACATCTAGAAACCTTTTGCCATGGCTGCATTTTCAAGCATCTTCATTTGCTTACTGTGCACTTTTCTGCAAATGTAAGTTGTAGTTGCACAAATCTTTTGGACGGTCAGTTCTAGCAGAGTTGCAAACCAGTTTCTTTTGCATAGCAACATGTATTTGTCAACTAAATGAAAATATTTTGTGGGGAAAAAAGGCTAAGAATGGTTAAATCAACTAATCCAAGAACTGGGGCAGCACAGTGGAACTGGAGTGACCAGTTGTTCTCCTGAAACCACAAGTTCATGATCACTGAATAAACCTTTGAGTATGTGCCAAGAATAAATCTTATTAAATTTGTTGGCCAAGCTGTTCAATACTAAACACACAAATGAGCTTGGAAACAGTAACATTTGATCTACACAAAGTCAGGATTAATTTGAGAGGTAATTTGGTTCAGGAAAATTATCACAGAAAAATCACGAAATATTCTGAGTTGGAAGTGACCCACAAGGATCACTGAGTCTAATTCCTAAGAGAATGGCCTATATATGAGGTTGAACCCTCAACCATGGCATTATTAGCACCATGCCCTAACCAACTGAGCTAATCTTAGGGCTTCCAGGCAAGATCATCTAAAAATCTACTCTGTCTTCAACCCCCACATCAGTGCATCGGCTTACAAGACTCACCTTTCATATTCCTTTTGATGGCAGTAGAATCTGCTCTTTGTGTATCTTATTTTCAATCTTATTTTTTAGCCCTCCTGTTGTTTATACAGCTCATTTCCTAAATTGCTTAGGAGAGGCAGATCTTAGGATGAGGTCCAGGGGCTGCTTCAGTGCTGCCTCAGAGGATCTGGGGGAGCAAGCAGCAAAGATGAGCTCTTTCTACCTCTGTTAGGCTCCAGTGGTTCTATGCAGATATTGCAGAGGAAAACACTCATGAGCATCCCACTCTTGGAGGGCTCCCCAGGCAGACTTTCCTACTTTTTGAACAGGCCCCAGTTTAGGAACAACCATTCAGATTTTCTCCAGCTTAGGGAAAAATATCTTTTAAACTTAAAATTGATTTTAAAATATGAACATGTGTTCAGAAGGCCAAGGGATTGGAGGCAAGACTGGGCTATTTCCAGAAACTGGAAATATCAAACAAAATGTGCATCAGACTGCACTGTTGGATCGCTTGGCTCTTTAATCCCCAGTTATGGAGCAAGAAATCCCCATGCAACATTGCAGGAGGGTTTGACAGGAAGTGAGAAGGGAGAAAATGAATTGTTGTGTCTTGTGAAATGCTGTACGCAAAAGTGAGCCAGGGGTGAAAGGGTATGATGACAAAGCTGTTGGCAATTTAAATCTTGGCTCAGGCATAAAATAAATACATTATTCCTGATGGTGAAATTGGATGGTGCTGTCATGGATTCATTTTGTCTCACTGGTGTTTTTCTAGCCCCTTCTCTTTCATCTGACCTATGGCATTCGTATCTGCACGCCAGTGTGTCAAAATGTTCTCTGAATGTGTCAGGTTGTGAGTGCACTTTAATTGCAGCCCAGGCTGCGTGTGTTTTATCTGAGCTCCACATCCAGATACCATTAAAATCGATGCATTTTGGAGGGTTGTACCAGGCCTTCTAAAGATGGCATTGACTGCAGCAGTTCTGCGTTGGGGCACTGTACCACTCTTGCCTCAGCTTTTATACCGCTTTTGGGTGTGAAGGGCTGACCAGCATCACCAGGAGGGTGGTACAGGATTTTCATACAGCTAGAAACGGGGTCCTTTAAACATCACAAGAGGTCACATGAGCTCATAGAGTTAAAACCAAGCCAAACCTAAGCAAAGAAGAAATATTGTGGCATTAACTGGGTGTGTTGGGAACATTACCTTTCCATTTGTGTCACCTATATTTTTTCACTTTCATGATTTTCTTTTTCATGTGGTTTGCTTTCTCTTCTTTTTCCCTTATGGTTTTTACATCTTCTAAAAGCGACACCTTTTGCCATGCAGTAGATATTAGTGCAGGGGGGTCTCTGACTACTACTGCAGTGTTGGAGATGGCGATTTCCTCTGGGTGCAGGAGAAGTAACCTCTGTTTGCGTGTGACTGACTCCGCTTGCTCCTAGCAACCTCCGTGCTTCTTCCAAGACGTTTCCTTTTCAGTTTGCGCCAGTGGCCGGGGACAGAATAAAAGGAGCAGGTTGATACTTTTGTTTGGATAACTTCCTCCTGCCTCCCCCATTTACTTATCTAAAGCTTATCTGAAACTTTATGGGCTGGAAAGTCACAAAATCAGATGTTCTTGGGAGTGCTTTACTGCCTTCTAGGCTTGGTGTGGCTGGACATACCGCAGGCACAGCTTGTCACACAGTGTTTTGGTAGCTCTGGCTCCTTACAGCCGCCTAGAGCTTGGCTACATATGAAAAATTAAACAAATGAAATATTGGTGGAATTTGGTAAGCACAGCCTGCAGCTGTGTGCTTGGCTTGCTGCTTCTTTTCCAGGGGAAGGAGAGCCACCCCTTGCCAGTCACCTGGGCCCTCACTGCTGCTCCCAGGACTTGTGCTCCAAACCCACCATTTTGAAACCCAAGTGTAAAATAATTTAAATTCCCTATAGAATATTTGGTGCCAAGATTGTGGCTGTGTCTTGCTTTTCTATGGATCTTAATGGAAAGAAAAAAACCCTTTCAGCCATTTAACTAAAAGTATGTGAAATAGGATTAGCCTGTACCTTGTAAAATTTTATTTTAAGAAACTAAGGCCCTGATCCAATCACAATGAGGTCAGTGGGACACTTTCCACTGATTCAGTGGGGCTTGGATATAGTCCTAAGACATTATTTGCAGAAACAAGGACTGTGAGAAACGTATCTAATATTAGAAATTTATTGTTTATATTCTTGCTATAATTAAAATGGCCAGCTGCTGTTAAAAGGCCTCCTCTGAGCTGAATGTCTGCATACTAAATTTGAGTTTGAAGCAAAATGAGAGATGTTGGCTCTTGACAACAAAGGCTTTCTGCACATGGATCCAAGTGGGCTGTTGTCTCAGCTATCCTGTTCCACCAGGCACTGCTGCAAGACATTTGTCCAAGTTCTCCACAGCCTCCTCCACAAACATGACAGAAGACTGCAGTCCATGAGTAGATTTGAACAAGCTGTTTACATATGACACCATCACGACGGGAATGTATGTAGCTGATCGGATCCACACCTCATTTGTGTTGTTCTTGGACAACCACAAGTGAGCCTGCCCTGAAAGCAGTTTCTACTTCTTTGGAGTCCTTCACAGCCTGAAACCTTGAAAGACTGAGACACTTGCTGTCGACACTAGGTGTACGGACAGCCCAGACCTCCAGATGGATGGAGACTTGCTGGATGGAGAAGAGGCTCTTTGCCAATATCTTTAGCAAATAAAAGGATCTGTGTGGGTAAGCTAGGGCCGTTTGTATGCAGGCAATCTGCTGAGGTAATTTTTCCTTTTACAGCTGCTAAATAACGGGGTGAAATTACCATCTGTATCCACCATCTGTTTCACCCAGCAATGGGATGGATGGTGTCTGTAGGCAGGAAGTGCAGCCTTTGGGACTGAAGTACGAGATCTAAACTGGAAGAGAAGTGGAAGAACGTGGAAAAAACAAAAAAGGAACTGATGAGAGATGACCTTCATTTTGGGATGTGAAGATTGTCTGAGGGTGCTCAGGGTCACCCATTCCTCTGCAGGGAGCCAAAGAACACCCAGGGCAGCTCTCAAGAGATGGTCAACATGGCTGAGCATCCAAACACACCCAAATGCTGAGCAAAGGTGATAAGGAGTGACCTTATCAGTGCTGGGACACCTCAGAGCTGTTTGGGCAGGCCATGGCCCCATCTTTCATGCAGGCTGCCAGGTACTGTCCCGAGAAGCTGAGAAGGTTTCCTTTCCCAGCCATGGCCACCTAACACTGCCTTTGTCTGGAATGTCAACAGGGGCAAGAAAAGGCTGTGATGGTGACCTCACCAGCCAGCCATGGGAGTGCTGAGCAGAGAGCTGCCCAGGAGGTGCTGATCTCCTCTCCTATTGAGTGTTCACTCATTCCAAGCCGCTATTTTATTGTGTCCCCCACCTCCTTTTTCCCTCCTGTAGGATCATGTCTGTGTAGACCCCTTTATTTAAATCCTGGAACTTTCCTGGTGAGCTTACTCATTCTTGGGTGCTCCTGGAGAGTTATGTAGCTTCCCAAGTTCTTGCATAAGAGGCCCCAAGAAGTGCCATTTAAGCAATTTTCACAAGAATGAGGGGAAGTTGAATCAGTCCTTGCTGCCCAAGAGAGAAGATGCACTTCAAACACCAATGTTTAAAAAATGTTAAATTTCCTCCCAACTCAGCAGTGTGGCTGACATTGGGTGGGAATCAGATATGTGCTTTATTTCCTTTTTTCATTGACTTCAACTGCATGCTACAGTCAAAACTTCTATTACCACTCCTGCTATCAGACTGGCTGAAGCCAAATTTTGATCTCACTCCAGCTTCACACCTGAATGACTGCGTCTATTGCAGTTTTATTGGAAGGTATGGGATCTATTGGACACACATTGGTATGAGTGAGCAGTCGCACACACGTAACCAGTCCTACTGGAGTTAGTAATGGCTCACAGATTCGAATGAACTTCAACATTTGGCCACTGAGCGTGGCTTTAATCTCTTTACCTTTTGAACTTACATCAATTAAGTAATGCTTTGGATATTCTAGAGACCTGGCTTCAGTTTTAATAGATTTTAATATAAAATGGGCCATCTCCTATATTTTTGCTTGCTTTGGATAATATTTTATAGTAAATACTTGATATTCAGGGTTTTTTTAAAACTGAATTTATATTACTACGGTAGCATCCAATGCTTTCTCAGTGCTCCACCATGACACCAAAAGCCACAATTCTAATGCAGTAGTATATAACTGCCTGATAATTATGTGTATTTTACTCATATAAAATGAAAAAATGCAAAAATTTACACTAAAAAAGAGAAAATTTAATTTGATATCACCAAATTAGTCTTTCTCTATAGATACGCTAAGCCATGTTTCACATAACTGATCCTACAACACAGACACTGATAAATAGGATTCTCTTTCCACTTAGGATTTCCCACTTAGGTTTCCCCTTCTTTATCATGCATCAGTGTTCATGGTTGAGGCTTGAAAAATGGAAATGAAATATTTAAATGTTTGGGTTTTTTTTTTTTTTTTGTTTCTTTTAAATAAGGATGTTTGATGTTTATGTTCAATGACGACATGCAGAGCGTTCAAACACCACTCAGAACAGTTCTTGGGTGAGACTGATACCAGCCTAGCCTTAGATTTAGGTCAAGTTGTATGGTTGCTTCAGCCAATGTTGTGTAGAGGGGCTGTGATGAAAACTCCATCTCCTTCTTTCTGTTCATCTGGTCCCATATCCATATCTTTTCCGTGTGCTTGCATTGCAGCTCATCCAGCAGTGCTGGAGGAGCAAGGCACAATGGAGGGCTGGGTTAAGGAAAGCTGATTTTTAGATGGATGCATTCCTGGTCCGGCTTCCTGCAGAACCAAACAAATTACTCACAGCTGCAAGGGCACAAGTAGCTTTGGGTAGATGAAAAAGGGGGAAGGGACCACCCCACACACCCCCTTTCAACACAGCTCAGACTGGAATAAAATAATCATGGCACTTCAGCCGCAGTCAAGCAAGCAGAATTACCTGCTGAGGCTTGGTTTGTGGGGGAACAGAAACAATAAAAGTTGAAAGGAAGTTATAGGGTTTGATGAGGTTTGTCTATATTTGGCAAAGACTTTTTACTTTCTTAGAGGTTCTTGGAAATGTCTTCAAAACATTCCAGGCTTGGTTTTGCTCCTTAAATACTCTTCAGTGTTTTATTTTAACTGTGAAGAGACAAATTCTTCCCTCAGATATGCATGAAAATACTCCCACATTAGTCAGAAGTATTGTCTGCACATACCCTGGGGGCAGGAGGTTTCTCATTTGGTATGTGCTTTGCTTCCTAAGAAGTCAGCTCTGAGCACAAGCTTCCTCCTATTTATAAAAATTCATACAAATTTTGTGTTTTTCCAACATGGATTGAGGGCCAGTTGCTCTCACCCTACAGGGAGCACTAACATATTTCACGAGAAACCCCCGGTGGCTACAGAAAGATTGCCACAAGGTGCAGCGTGTATCAGGATAATTAAAATGGAGAATCTTATCCTCTGATTTATGAGAAATGACGAAGAGGTGGGAAGAGCTGCATGTAAGAATGGGATAAGATATTAAGTCATGGAAAAGAAATTGGTACATCATATTTGATTTAAAATACAAGGGACTGAAACAGTAATGTAGGTCTTTATACTCCTTGATAAAACACTAGTGGACTTAAAAATAGGTTTTAAAAACTGAGCTGCTGTTTTGATTTGTAAAACAAGTTAAACCAAACTTGACAATAAGGCATGTGCTTTAGATTTCCCTGGTTTGAGGCACTGTTTACTCTGGCAGATGTATCCTTAAGTGAAGCTTTTTTTTCCCCCCTCAAAGCTGTTACATGGTAGACTGATGCTGGCTGACCCTGAAGCAAAAATTTGAAAACAGCACATTTATTTTCCTGCTAATGCTAAACACACATGCCATGCAGCATTTTTTTGGTCTAGATGGAAAATCTTCAAATCTGGGCTATTTGTCCCTTTTACCCTTACTTTAATGTTTTCATGAACATAAAAATAACATAACAAACTTGGGGGACGGGAGCATGTGTGTTTTGCAGTGGGAGAGCAGCCTGTAATTTGCAGGCTGCAGGCTGGAAGGGGCAGATGGGAAGAGCCAAAGGGTCAGCCTCGTCCCACACTGCACCAGTGACCACAGGCTTTCCCTCCCCCTTGTCTCAGCACCCAGCAAAGCTCACAGAGCGCTGCTGCCCCACTGGGCAAAACCTTAGCAGACCTATAAATTCCCTTCTCTTTCTTTCCTTATAACACAGGCAAAACACCAGGCTGACCGTCATCTTCGCTGCTACTTGAACAATTCGTTGGAAAAAAACCCAACAAAATCCTGCAATATTGGTGGTATTTACAGGCGGCTCTGAAGGAAGATAACAGTTTGGAATGATGGTGTTGCTGTGCTGTGTAGGCCTCGTGCTACAGAGATTTTGTGGAGTCCATATGTGATTGCCTCTGTTATAGTAGCTTTCATGTAGGTATAAATAAAGCCAGCGTACCTGTAGAGCCACAGTCAACCCCCGAGACACTGAATTTTCTCCCACTGGAAACCAACTTAAAAGACCCCCTAAGTCATCCTGGAGTCAGCTGAGGGTGTCAGGGTGTGTTACCAGCAAAAGGAACAACATGAGCTCCTTGACTGAAGTTGCTAATGGAGCAGTGGTTTGGGTAAAACACTAAGGGTCTGTTCCATGCAATTCTTGAATGGATTTGACTGGATTGGACTTCAGCTAAATGGATTAAATTGTTAAACCAATTTAAGGAAGTCCATGCTTAGAGATGAAAGAAGTTGCTTAAATTGGTGCCAATCCTCACATCAGTAAAGAGGGAAAAAAGATTTAAGAAAGAAGGACTTATAGGAGATTGTTCCTCTTGATGAAATTTCTAAATCTTTGCCAAGGCTAACTGAAAGGAATGAAAAAAAAAATCCTCTGGAGAGCTTTTAGCAATTAGTTCCTGTTTGCAAAGAATCTGGGCCTGTGTTTCTCGAGGGCGCTCAGCCCAACAATTTTTTTTTTTATAAACTGGACTGCACCTCATTAGAGATGCCCAGCTGTATTTTTCTCTCTCTTTCACAGCCATACACATCACTTTTCATCCTGTCCTTTTCATCACCTACTGCTTCTATAGCAAGTAAAGCAAGTGAAAACAGAGCACAAAGAAATCTCATCCGCATTTAACAGTTTTCTCCTGCTGTTTAGCAGCTGGAAACACAGAAGTTAAAGCAGCACCTTGAGCCACAATGCTGCGGCCATCACCCTTGCAGATATTCTGCAGCCAGCAGTGGTGTGTGGATCGCAGATCCAGCAGCTCTGCTACAAGGTACCCAGGGACCTGGAAGAGCCCTACACACTGTTGTGACTCTGGATGATGTAGACTCTAAAATGTCTAGGACTGGTCGCATAACTATTCTGTAAGGACAGAAGTTGAGCTATACTTTTAAAACCACAGGTATCCCATGCTTTTCTCCTATGGGGCTGGCTAAGAAAGATGCTAACAGGGTAGAAGTGCACTTCTGGTTCCCCTCAGAAAAGGTAGCAGGAGTTGCAGCTACAGTCCACTGGGTCACCCATTCCCTAGGAGCGAACCATTGCAGAAGTGCTTTGGGGAAATGAAAAGAGTAGGATCAGTGTGGCAGAATCAGGGTGCCAGCCTGTGTAGGAAAAAAAACAACCTGGCAAAAGACACATCTGTTTTTCTACTATTGCATTTTGGAATGATAAAATGAAGTTATAGTCGACATACAATACAGATTATTAATAAAATATTTCTTCTTTTTTTTTGTAATAGCAATATTCCCTCTACTTGACTAGAACTTCAAGAGCTTCAGCAAAAGACTTGTTCTGAAAGGTAGCAACTAAACCAATATGGGCTGGTTTCCTTGAATGCAGAGATGTGGCCTCTGAAAACAAGATGTGCATAACAGTACCCTTCTGTTCTGTAACTTAGCAACTCGGGATGTAAATGGATACTCTTCAAAAGGAGATTTCCCATTTTAATTGGCAAGAACAGAGATCCATATTAGAAAGTAGATTTTGTGTTCAAAGCTGCCCAGTGTAGATGGAATTATATTTGTATTAAAGTGCATTTGTTAAGGTTCAGTAAGAATTCACTGTTTTCTCAAATTTTATATATTTCTGCAGTCATGTATATCTGTCTATCTATCTATCTGTCTATACATGTATAAGTCCTTTGGATGTGTTTGTGGGTGTATGTATATACATAAAAAAGATAAATTGCTATATGAATCCTCTTTTGTGTTTAACAATATTAAGGAAAGTATTTCCACACTGAATTTAGCTCCTGTCCAAATAAAATAACTTGATTAATTTTAATATTGAGCTTACTTTGTTTTTTCATTCATTACATTTGCAAAAGAAATGTGCCATACTGAACATATATTGCATCCATATAATAAAAATGGAACCACTGTTTCATTTGGGGCCAATATAAAATGGGCTATCTTTACTATCTAATTTACTGATCTCTATATAGCACAAGCAACAATTCTATTGGCTTGTGCTCTTAATAAGTCTTCCAGTGAGAGCTAATCAAAAAGCAAATTTAAGTCTCTTTTCTGCTGTATTATAGTCATGATGCCTGGAAACAAGCACCGAAGTAAAATCTCCCAGTCAATTCCAGCTTTTTAAAATATTTTTCTCATGTCACACTAACACTGTGAGAGGGCAAGAGGAGATGAAAAAGAAGGGAAGCCTGGAGAGCATAGGCTGGTTAGACAAAGCACGGAGGAAAGTGCATGTTCACCAATCTACTGCCAGGTGAGTTGCACTGTGCTTGCCTCAGCAGCTGCCTCCAAAAATGGTTTCTTGGGCCTTCTGGGATGCACTAAACACGCTGGAGTTAGTATCATTTGTAAAGGATGTGTAACAAATGCAGCTCAGATAATGGTTTGTACTTGACAGTAGCCACCTATCAAGTAGGAAGTATCAAGAGACCATCTCACACCTGAAGAGATCATCTCACACTTTGGAGATGCTGCTGTCTCGGGTGGAGTCTGCTTTTGTTAGCAATGAGCCAGAAATGGATGTTTCAGTCACTCTGCTGCCATCCATCTGAGTTTGCTAAAGAGCTTTATTCAAATAATTTCTTTGGTATCCAGCTGCACGGTACCAGTGTTTGGAGAGGTGGTGACTTTTAGAGCAGTTTCCCTCGGTTATGAAAAGTTCTACTACCCTGTGTCTACACACATCAGGGAAATGCTGATGTTCCCATTCCCTCAGTGATGGGCAGGAATCGAGTCTGACATGACCACAGTGAAAAAAAAAACATGTTTATACAAGGTGCCAAAGTGTTGCCTTGTTTCTGTTCAAAAGACCTAAATTGGAATGGAAATATTTTCAGTTTTACAGTTTAGCAGGAATCTCCTAAAACTCAATTTCCTTTGGAGCAAAATATTGTCCTTTCTCCCTCTCCTCCCCTTTTCATCAATGCTTTATTTAGGAGTTCAGACAAACAAAAATTCAGTTATTCATTCAGCTCTGTTGAATAGCAGGAGACTTCTTCTACCAAGCAGCACAGCTCTCCATCAGTCCTTTGGCTGGTTATCTAAGGTAAGTGTCACTGTATTACCAGTACTTCATATTTAGTGCTGGCATTGCTTATTTTATTCCAAGGAAATTTCTTTTCCAAAGTAAATGACCAAATTTAGATATACTAAAAATGCTGTATTAAAATTTTTTAGTTATCCTAAAAATCAGTGCTCAGGCTGGCTCTGAGGTGGAGCCTGGCAGCCCCCTAAAGATCAAGACCAGCACAGCAGCTTAGGGGGTAAAACAAATTGTGCCCTGGCTCCTGGCAGCCCTGAACACCCATCCCTGTTTATTATCCCAGCTGGGAGACAGGTTTCTTCCCTCCTGAGGGAGCTGAAGGCAGAGTGTGCATGTGCCCATGTGTGTGTTTGTGTGTGTGTGTGTGAGGAGCTAATGCCAGCCTTGTCCCTGCTTATCTGGGATTGTGTTTGACAGTGATGACTCCCCCTTAGCCATTCCAATTTTTCAGGCAGCTTATGGAGTCAGGAGGATTTTAGTCATATCTTTCCCACTTCTGTTATTAACGGTGGAACAACTTAAAATAGCCACTTTCGTGCTCCTTTTCTGCATAGAGGAGGGATCCAGCCTTGTCTGCTAAAGAGTGTATTTGAGGGGACTGGGGCATTTCTTTCCCTCTCTGGCTTGAGAGTGGTTCACTTATTTATTGTGTTCTTTATAATGTGTTGCTGGCTTCTACCTTCCTCCTTCTGTTAAAAGGCCCTCAAAACACTGTGTTAAAACATTGCACATCATACTTCTTAGCAAGCCATAATCACATCTGGTTTAGAGCTGTGGCTGGAGTCAGCTATTCTTCTTACTGGCTTTAGAAGCTAAACATTCATCAGGGATTAAGACACTGTGAAGTAGAGCCCAGGGAGAACCAACAGCTCTCCAGCACCTGGAAATTTCTAGGTTCCCTGCTGGTGCAGGTGTAGAAGGGTTTGGGACAGAGCAGCATCTCAGCTGCTTTACACTGCAAAGGTCTAACAAGAGTCATTGCATCTCTTTGAAGTGTAAAGTAGGGGACATTTAAGGACACAACTTTACGAGGATTCATTTCATCTTCTCAAAGGTTAAAAAAACCATTGGTAATAAGAAGTACAAGCTAGAATTAGAGAACAGCATTATTATTTTTCAGGAGAGTAATGGACTCATCAATGGTATTAGAATGTACACATCTGTTGTAAAGTAAAACAATGCTGTTGATGATATTCCCTAACTTGTTTATAGGAGCAAGCCTTTCATCAACATATAGTTATAAAACATTACTTTTGGTCATTAAAGTGTATTTTGCTGGAATGGATAAGAGAAGAAAGAGATTTGTGCACAATTAATTAGCACTCAGTTTTTTTGGCAAGGAGCCTGAGCCACAGTCTTCATCCATATCCAAACTTCCCGAGTAGGTTTCGTTCAGTGGATTTGATTCAGTCAAGGGAACAGATTCTAAGTTCAGACCTTAGTTTCCCTAACAGTCAAGACTGGGAGAAATAGGTCAGGTCTTGAATCCAGCCTCATTTCTAAGATTAATCTGCAGAAGACAAATGTCGACAAAGTGGGAAGTTGGCATGCAGCTTCTCTGGCAGTGAAGCTAAATTTGAAGATTAGCATTTGGAGACTATGAGAGGTTGTGACAGCAGATCAGTCTTGTCTTGGCCTGCTGATGAAGCTTTTGAGGAGCCATACTGGAATTTAGATTGTCTCTGAGAGCTAGGTTAATACAACGTAAAACTATGAAAAAACCTCAAGGGAGGGAGTTACTTGCTATTATTGTTGTCCCAAGGTTTCACGTGGCTGGTCAAGTCACTTTTGCACAGTAAGAGCTCACAGAGAATCATTTGTCATTTCCAGCTGTGTTTTTTGTCCTGTAACAATACAGCTACCTTGGATCATATGCCCTCCCTGTAGATTCAGTCAGAGCAGGTTAAGGTCCTATCAGAAGTCTGTTTGCAGTAGACAAATCTTTTGTCTTCTTCATGCAAAATAAAATCCATCTAGAAGGAAAATTTACTGGATTCTGTCAGGATAAATTAACAGGACAATACTCCTCTTTTGTTTATCTACAGTTTCTGTTAGTCTCTTCTGAAACAAACAAAAACAAAGCAGCTTGACACTTCCTGAGAACTTCAGTGCTAGAGATTTCCTTCGTTTATTCCACAGATTGCATCAGACAAGAATCAAGTGAAAAGTGTCATGCTGACAGTGAGACCAGCAGAGATCATTTTGGCAGTGCCTTTAATTACACTTGACTTTCTCTAAGCCTCTCATGAATTGTGACACCTGGAGGAGGTTAATAAAATAAAAATAAAATAAGAAACAACAACAAATATGTACCTCAAAGAACTAAAGCTTCTCAGTTCTGATTCCATCAGGGAAATGGAGCTGCTAACTGTTTTATTTTTATCAGCATGTAAATTTACCTTTGCTTTTTATACTGAATAAAGACCACAAAAGTGCTGTTTATATATTCTTGATGTGAATGTTTGATTATTGGTATTGATTTTTTTAACATAAGATATTTTGCCCAAGATACATAAGATCATAATGATAAATCTCCATACTGTGGTACGAGCTACTGTGACACCAATCTTAAATATATTTATGACTGAAAATAACTGAGTACAGTGGACTTAAACACATATGTGGCAAGCTCCTCGCAAGCACATTTGCAGCATTGGCTATTCCGGGCAAGATTTTCAAAAACACTTCTGAAAGTCTGGGTTTTCCCATGCTGAACCCATCACCCTTTTGCCTATCAAGCCCTCCCAATTCCTCCCTTTCTGTGTTGTCTCTAGAGCTTTGGTCATGATGCTGAGACTGCTCTAGGAGAAACGGAGAGAGAATAAGAGTATTAACAGTAATCCTATCCTAGCATGCTGCACGAGAGATGCCTGCAGCAGCGTGGCATATCAGCTCTTCAGCAGGGTGTCCTGGACAAAGCCTGCCAGCTATTTCCCCTGCAAACCACTCTGCTTGGATGTGGCTGTGCCACTGAGAGCCGAAGGTCCCGGCAGAATGCGTTTGAAAGGCGTGTGGCTGCGTTTTGTTTGACATTATGACAAATCCCAGCTGCACAGCTGGCTGCAGGCCTGCCCAGAAGGTGGAGGCTTTCCTCGTCTCTGGCTTTGCAGGGCTGCTGGGAAGGGCTACAGTAACATAACTCTACTTTGCTCCACATTTTTTCCATATTTGAAAGAAAATAAACCATATGAAAAAGGGCCCTTCCCACATGCATAAAGACTTCTGAACTCCTCCTGTGCTCTGGATAATTGTTCTCAACTTGCATTTAATTTTAAAGCTTGCTGCTTCTATTTCAGACCAATGGCTTGTCAACCATTTCCAATTACAGTAGTTTGCCTAAGGAAAGACATATTTCGACTTAAAACCTCATATTGCCTGTGTGTCTGTACCCATCCAAGTACACCTAGGGCTGAGAACAAGCAGATAATAACATTGCAGGGTTATAAAAAAATAGCCTTAGCAGGGCCTGCTGTGATAGGATAAGAGGTATGGTTTTAAAGTAAAAGAAGGTTGGAACAAGAGGGGATTTTTAAGGAAGGTGGGGATTGACCGCTGAAAGAAGCTATTAAGGGAAGAGTTTGTTGTCTTGCCAACTTCAGAATAAGCATGTATTTTTTTTTCTGGAAGATGTATAATAGTCATATTCATTTTACTGAGTTCAAGTCAGATGCAGGCAGAAAAATTTTCAGGTCTTCTATAGTCAAGGTGTCAAGTAGACATCTAATGACCCCTTTTAGTCCTAAATTCAAGAGATCAGTGAGGAATCATCAAAGAGCTTGGACTGAAACCACAAAAATTTCACTTTGTGAGAGAACTGAGATGAGCTAAGAAAGAGGCCCTGATGCTACACCAGTTTGTGAGCATGAACCTTCATCTCCTGAATTGATGCTGATCTCTGCAGTAGGCTTACAATCTCTGCTTAACTCAGGGAGTCACAAAAAGAAATGATCAGAGGATCGGGTGTTTTGCTATAAAGAACCTGTTTTAATAATGCCCTGCATGGGATCTTTGAAAAACTGATAATAGGTTTCCATGCAAACGACTCTTTAAATCTTGTAATCTTTCTGGCCACTACCAGGACATTTTTTTCCCTCAGTGAGCTTCAGTTTTGCATTTGCCACTAACTCATTGTTCCAAGATGTGAGGGACTACCAGCGGGGAAGTTTAAAGCAGTTTTCATTTGTAAAACAAAACTCCTGGGTGCTTGAGCCAATTCTTTGTCCACCTGTTCAGCCCTGAGAGGGACAGAATGATACAGCCACTTTCTCCTCATCCTGGGCTTCTTCAGAGGTCCTGTCATAGCTGAAAGAGCCAAGACACCTTGGCAGGTTGTGAAATGACCTGCAGCACTGTGCCCCCACTGCTGTGCCCAACACCCTTCGGTGCTGGCACTCCCTGTGTTGCACCAGGGCCGGGCATGCTGCAGCACACAGTGGCACAGCGTGGTGACACAGATGGTCATGTCACCCTTTGGCCATATTACGTCACAAGTAGGGATAGGTTTGGCTTTAGAAAACCATGACTAAATACAGCCAAGTCATTGATGATTTTCCAGATCTGCCCATGGGTGTCTGGATTGGAAGTGCTGCTTTTCGGATTGCTGTAGTGGCTGGCAGGGGGGGCCTGCCCTACAATGCAAACATTTGTTTAAGCAGTGTTTTTAGTGGTAGATTACATCTCTGAACAGCCATGAGGACTGATTCTGGCTACATGAAGGCCTCCCTTGTAGCAATATATCTGTTCTGAGTGTAGACAAGTCTCAGTAACATTAATAAATTGGCACTGAGGGGTTTCTATAATATCTCAGTTTCCCACAGCCAGCTCAGTTTCAGACAGGGCTCTGTGAGTTTTTAAAGGGGCAGACTGGATAAAAATCAAAAGGAGGCAGAAGAGAAGAAGGGTTCAATGTAGACATGACAGGGAAAGGAAGGTTGTCTTTTTGCTGTCTCGGGCCAATCTTCCACTTTTTAGATAAACCTGTGATTGTTTCTGAGTGCCCAGGGGCCATTACTGTGCCTCTGTCTCGCTATGTGTGTAACAGGTGGGAAGGGGAAGGATGTGCAGGTGCTGCTCATTGCCCTGCTTGTATCCCCCCAGTTGCTTCTCATCTAACCCAGAGCTGCCACTGCCCACAGCACATCTCTGGCTCTCAGACTAGCTAACTCTCTGCTCCTGCTCCTCATCTCCATGGCATGCAGCTCTGTTCACCCCTTGAGTTTGCTCTGGTTCCTCTTAAGGGCTCACGTGCTCTTTCGCACTCCCCTCGAGTTTCCTTGGTTTACCCAATAACAGAGAACCTTTCACTTTTCCACAGTGTGGCTGTGATCTTAAATTGTTCCTTCTTTGCTTTTTTTTCCACAATTCAAACAACTCTTGACCTGCCCCTTAAATGTCCAGGATTCTAAACTCCTGCCCCTTAGATGTCCAGGATTCTAAACTCTTCTCACTGCACAATATGGTAATCCCTCCCAAAGTCTGTTGTAGGGATTGAAAACCCTGTCTATGTCTATGTGGTGACAAGACAGCCTTTTGGTTTTGGTTGAACTGATACGGAATGGCATGTCTGACAGTCATTTCTTAACACAGGGAAAGCTGTGAAAATCAGATGGGTGGTACACCATTTCCCCTGTTAGAAAAGCTGAGATGCAGTAGTTGCAACTGTATAAGAACTTCTGTCCCTCATTGCTTGGAGCTGCATCTGATCCCAAATATTATACTCATCCTGGGTGGGAAAAGGAAAAACAAAACTCTGCAATTTCTCCTTTTCTCTGGCTACTGATATTATACCTTATACTTCTGCTAGTAGTAATTTTCAAGCTTACCCAGTTGCAGGACAGCGTTCTGGCAAGTTCCAGTCGCTGTTCTTCACGGTGTCCTTCAAGCACCTTGGCAATAGCCAATCTAATAACGTCTCCTTGGGGCTCAGCCCAGATTAGCACAGAGGCAGAGTAAATTAATAAAGAATGAACCACACCAAGATCTGTATTTGGAGTGGAAAACCAGCTGGGCTAACAAGCTGGAAGTGTCAAGCAGGGGACTCTTGGGAGCTAAGTGCATTTCTCCACTCAGTTTGCATGGAAAGGAACGTTCTTGTGTAAATTACACCAAAACACCTCCTTTCTTACAAAAAGAATGGAAATACAGCAGATGGGCAACCCTTCCACAAGAGAACATTACACTGTAGGTGCATGGGATCTTGACATGTGGAAACTGGATTTGAATCCAGGTTCTTCTTGTGTCAGGAGAGCAGTCCAGCCATCGGCTTTGGCACTCATGTCTTCTTGCAGTTTGATTGAGTCACTGTATTTGCCAGCTGGGCTGCAGAGAACATCAAGATAACACTGGGCACTAGGGACAAAGGGCAGAGCATTTGTCTGCCGGTAGCAGTGCAGACACCAAAGGGTTTAAAATTTGAGACTCATCCTTCCAGCATTAGAAGGCAGCTGAATGTGACTTAGAGACACTCCGCCATGAATTTAGTTGCTTCAGAATTCATGGGGATTTTGAAACATAACATAAATAGTTTAGAAGGATTTAAAAAAAAAAAAAAGTAGAAGAAATGAGATTTCTAGAGTTAATGGGAACATTCAGTCCAAATAGAAAATATTAATGAAGGAACTTTGGAAGCTTTATGAATGCTTTGAAGTTTCATCTGTGCAGCCAGCTCCTGGAACTGGAGGAAATTTCTCCATTAGGTAGGTCACCCCACAGATGCCCACCCAAGCTAGTACTGGTCAGTATCATGGGAACAACAGGAGGCAGGATTTGTAACAATTTGAATAACACCAAAAAGGTAATATATTTTCTTCCAATTCTTTTCCTCTATCCAAAGTGGAAACCAACTAGGAAAATATGTTTAACATCAGACATACTTTTTCCCCTCATATGAAGAAATCCAGAAGATGAGTGTTTCATTATAAAAATATTTCATACTTAAGAGATACTGTCACTATGTCCTTGGTTGGGTAGCAGAGTAAACAGTTGCATGAAAGTGAAAGGATTTAAGATGTGTTAAAAGGGAATTCATTTTAGCTGCACAGTAACTACAATAACATACCTATTTTTTTTCATAGCCATGCCAATCTTGTATGAACACTCTCCCTTCCTGTTACTCTTTCACATTGCCTGGATAGGAAATCAAATGCAATGGAGATGGGTGAGACCAGAAAAGTTTCAGATTTTATTGAACTTTGAGGGGTTTTAGAGCTCATGGTTTGCAGAGGTAGCAGTCAGTGGAGGGTTTCATCTCAAGCTCAGTGATTGGCAATTGAAGGATGAACTGTGTGCACAGACATGAATGAAAAAGAACAATTGCATTTGACCTCAGTTTTGTCTGTTGCAGTACAGGAATAATTTTCAGCTTGAACCATGTTTGATTTGTGTGTAGAGAACATGGCATTTTTGAAAGAAACTCAGCTTTGCTGACTCCTGTGTTTGGAAATTACCTTTTCAGTTACTCAAACAGGAAAGGATAAATGCTGGAAACGTTATTAATAAAACATTAAGCCCCCTCCCTCTCTCCCTCCCCAAACCCCCAGCTCCTAATTCAGCAGAGGTCAAACAATAAAGTTTACAATCATGCGCTCCACGCTGCTCAGCACTCCGAGCCAGCACACCAGTGACTGGCCAGATTAGTTAATCTTCCTCAGCTTCGTCTTGGGCCCTATAACTACTGCGGCAGGTCATTAACTAGCTGGTGAAGCCCCGGCACATCGTACATTTATTCCCAAACCTTAGCAGCCGTTGTTGAGTCCAGGAGCCTTAAAGAGGTACTTCTGATGTTAGCTGACAGAATGTTAATTTATGCTCGCTGTAATTCAAAGGGATTCCAAGGCAACTGTAAACTAATGAAACCTGAATAACTTTCCTGGAGAAGGTTCCTTATTTAATCAGTTGAACTAAAATGGAAATATGTAAAATGAGCAGCCATTCTTTCTTTTAAAATATAAGGCCTTTTTTGTGAAGAGGGAGATAAATGAGAACATGTTGTGTTAATGGAATGAGATGTAGAAAAACATTTGATTAATGCAAAATATTTATTCTCCCCAAGTTTCTTGATTTTTTTTAAACTCTGCTGTTCATCACTGCCAAAAGTAAAAAGCAAAGAACGCAATGTCTACTAAGTTTGGTAACCTAGCAGAGGTATTGCTTTCAGCCAGGATTTTCTTTTTCTTTCCTTTTTCTTTTTTTTTTCCCTCTTTTTTTCCCCCCCCCCCCCTTTTCTTTTTAATCTCAAATGAAAGGCTCTCTTTAATCAGATAATTGACCAGGTGGTAATTTTAGCCGTTTGTGACACACCAGTTGGCAGGTACAGTGGTACATAACCATGAGCCTTTTCCTACAGCCTTCCCTCCCTCTGGGACACTCACAGACGTGTCTCTGTCTTATCAGTCCCAGGGGACCATTCCCAAACATTTTGCAATGAAAATGCAAAGAAGGGGCTTTTTGCCTCCCGAAAAGGAGGGCCAGCTGTCGGAGGTAATGACTGCCGGTGGATGCGCAGATGGCACGGGAGGTGTTCCCTCAGCCCACCGAGCACCTGGAGCAAGGGGGAGTCCACTGAACAGCTGTTCCTGTAGGGGCCATGCTCTGCCCTGGTCCTGGGGCTCAGGGACCTTGCCAGGTTGGTGGGGTCTCAGTAGCAGCAGGTAGGGATGTCCCAAGAGTGTACCACACTGGCAAGGAAGGCACAGTCCTGAGGGATCACCCTTTTCAATTCCTGTGCGCTTCTTTCTCCTATCTCTTCTCTGCTCTTCACTTTCAGTGGTGGCTGGGAGTGAAATGTAATTTGCTGCATGACTGACAGACCTTCAAGATCCTCAGCAAACCTTGGGCCTTATTTTGAAAGGCCTCTGAAAGAAAAAGGATTGTGTGCTCTCTGAATGCAGGGCTGCTGAACGGCTGCCAACCCCAGGCTGCTCCATTCAAAGGGCTGAGTGAATAAATGAGAATAACATCCTTGGGGACCTCAGGGATCGGTTTACTCTGAAAATCCTCAGCCTTACAAAGGGTCAGAGTCACAAGGCAAATGAAAATGGCTGGGAGGGGACTTTGATGGCCAAAACACTGTAACTGTATAGGACTTGAAAGAAAACTGTATTTTTTAAAAAGTGAGAGAAGAGAGGAAGCAAACAGGGGAGAATGTGGCTGGCAGGGGGACTTCAGCCTGCAACCTCACCAGAAGGAAGAGGGGGGAATGGGGAGAAGAGAGAGAAATGTCTGCACTCTCTTAATCCACAGTGATCTTTGAAATACTGCAATGGGCAGTGGCTGTAGCAAGGGAGAGCCTCTCCTCTGCCAGATGCCTCAGTGCAACAAAGGCATTTCCTTTGGGTAATGATAAGGACAGTAGAACAGAGCAGCATTTCACTCACTTGAAAAGTAACCAACAGATCTCAGGACATGGAGGGCTGAGCAAATGGCATTAGGGACATGACTGCACCCTGTCCTGAAATAAACTGAAGAAAATTCCACCCAAGTATTAAGATATTTCCAGTGTTTAATTTTAAAAAAATGGCCATATAAGCTAATGCAGAGACATTTTAAAAGGACATTTAGGAAATAGCCTTTCACTGGTATGGAAGGCAAGGACGTGAATGTGTGCACTTACTTTGAGTCTGTTTAAATTTGTTAACATCAGTAAGTCGTATAAGGCCAGATGCACATTAACATCTTGAGACCATTGGGAATTAGACACCTAAACACTTCAGTCTGGAAATCTCTGGCTCTAATTGGTCTCTTCTCTTTACCTTTAGTTCTCTGAGCAACTCCATTAATACTGACAGTAGTAAAGTTGAACACAGTCCTAAACATTTGCAGGATCAGGATGTGTGTGACTTTGAGCAGCCGCAGTTTCTTATTAGGTGTTTGTATAGTGCCTGGCGTCTGGGCCTGATCTCAGTTGGAGTTACTGCAATTTAAGTCATAGTAATTTAAAAAATAGGTTAATATTGAATTAGAACAGTCTTCTGACAGATTATCTCCTGCTGGTAAAATATTTTTTCAAGTTCTTTAGTTCAAGATACCCAGCTGACAAGTGCACAGCTTTGGTCAGTGCTGCTTTCTAAATGATCATTGCACCTTAACTGAGGGAGCAGTTTTATGTTCAGCTGAACTCATCTGTGCTCTCGCATACCAAATGTGATACTTGTAGGCTTCTGAAAGACTTACAGACATTTCTTCCTCCTCAGCTTTTAGTAAAGACACTGCTATCTACAGATAGTTTCCTTCTGCAAACAGTTATTTGTTTCTGTAACAGAAGCGGGAAAATAGACTATCCTACTGAAAACAGAGAAATTCAAGCTTGTTGCATTTAGACATTCAGATCAAGGTCCATATTCCATGAAAGAGTCTTACCTTTAACTTCCACTAAGCTTCATGTTGCCATATAAGTTCCATGACTTGTAACTTCTGTTTATGACTTTTGTTGCTAGGAGTATTAGTACTCTGTAGTAGTGCACAAAACAGTGGGCAGAGAAAATACAGAATACTATTTTGAGTTTCTTACACACCAGCTGCAATATTGTTCCTCTGATCAAATTTCCCCTGCCTTTGGATCCAGGTGGGGAAGGACCTGTCAGCCCCAGAGAGCATCATAGACTGTAGTGTTTTTTAGGGTTAAAATAAGAGAGTTTAGCTCACCGGAAGTGTAGACCAGTGAGTAGCTAGACTCTTCATCTGAATGTATGGATAAAACCTACTTCACATGGTTTGCTTTTGTGTGGTGGGTTGCTATCAGAGTTGATGGGACTGGAAAGGAAGCAAAATTGCATCCACATGGACAAACACTAAATGGAGACTTTTTTCAAACCAGAAGCCTTTGAGGCTTTTCTAAAGCTTTTTTTTTGTTTTTTGTTTTTCCCCTCAGGTTCAGAAGACAGCATTTAGGTGTAAATGGTTGTACTAGGCAGAAGAGACACCACTGGCTTGTGATCCACTTTCTGTGTCAACCATCAGAAATTTTAGGGGGACACATTTAACCTCTCTGTGCCTTAGTTTCATCTCCATAGTGCAGAAACAGAAGCACTAGTTTAATCATCCATGCTGTGCAAAAGAGGTACAAGTAAACTGTAAAAATCTTATTTTGGCAGATAAATTAATGGAGAAAGAAAAGGCTTTGTTACAGAACATATCAGAAGATAGTTGATCATTTATTTTTAAACAAAAGCAGGTAGTTTGCAAAACTCGGGATGGGTTTTCTGATAGAATGGGTGCCTAACCCAGGATTTTGGGCTCCCTCATGGATGCTCTGAAGTCTAATATGGAGCAAGGTCACACTTCAGCATACCCAGGATGAGGGTATTAATGGGTTTTCCTTTTAGCCTGCGTCCTGTTCTCCCACACCAGTGGGACCTTTGCTACCTTTGAGATTTCTATCACCTTTGTCAAATTTAGCTGGAGTAGGCCAAAGGGTTCAGAAGTTACTGGAGTATCTCATTGTGATATAAGACTCATTTTTCTAGGAAATCAGGCTGAGAAAGCAGTTGGGTTCAGAGTACACTCAAGGCTGTAACATGCCATAATTCACTGTAGCTGTGAGCATCACTGCTTAAATGAACACACATGCACACACTTTTCCTAATGCCTAGTGGAAGCAATAAGCAGAACGAAGCATATATATGTAATTGTGTTTACTTTTCATGAATGTCTTTTTAGAAAGGATTCTCTTAAACCAAACATTTGAGAAATCGCCCAAGATGGGATTTATCTCAATTATGTTGTGTACGATTATATGATAGACATTTTTTTCCAGGAGAAAAATCTCAAGTTGCACATGGAGTTCATTAAAATAGAACTAATGGTTTCAATCATGTTTCTAATAGTGTAGAATAGCTGGTCAGCAATGTGGGCTGGGGATAAGGCTGTGTGATGTCTGCTGAAACATATGTGCTTTTGTTTTTCCTCCTCATGATGGGCAAACTCTGAGGTGCTGAAATGCCTTATTTTTACAAATGTGAATAAGGAGAAACATGAATGGAGAAAACTATGAATGAACATGAGGAGTAAACACGGCAAGTGTATACAAAGCCTTGCTATAGATGGGTTCAGCTCAGTAGGGACAAAGAGGCCTGTACCTGCTGTAGGGTGGAGAGTTGATGTTTCTCTGCAGTCATAGGGAAGGACAGCATCAGGGCAATAAAGGTCAGATTTTCTTATAAAGTGCCAACTTGTTCTTACCCTCAAGAAGACAAAAAGCAGAATGGCACACCTTAAGTTACTAATACAGTTGGTGCCAACATTTTCTTTAAAGTAACCCTTGTTTTCACAATCTCTACAATCACTTTTTAAAAAGCGTATGTCAGACAAACACTTCGTGATATTTCAGTTTCCTTTGGAGCTGCAGCGTTTTTGTTAATGTGGGGGCAGGGAGCAGCTGCCCCACATACACTCCCCCCCAGGCTCTTTTTTTTTTTTTCTTGAAAACCTTTGCAAATGCCATTCTCTTTGTTTTGTTTTTCCAGTGTTCCCCAGCAGCAAAACTTTGGAATTTCTTTCCAAGTAATGTGTTCAGGGCCAGACCAATGCTTTTCATCCAGGACTGTGGATTTAGCTTCAGCCTTCAGAGGGCAGCCCAGGGCAGCAGACAGCGCACGGAAACCTCCTCTTGGGTGAGGTTTGGACCCTCTTGTCATATTTTATTTGGAGCTCTTTCCTGGATAACATTATTGATTAATGGCATTATTCTCCACATGGTGTGCCTGTGCAAGGCGATAGCTGAGCGTGGCTCTCCCTCTGTGGACACAACGGCATGACTGAAATGCAAAGTGACGGCTGTGGTTCTGCTGGAGAGGCTGTTGTGGGAGATCTGGAGAAGAGAAAAAGGAAGCACCGTTACTGTGTGGTATCTCTGTGCAGTGGAAACTTATCTATAGGCGTGGGTATGACACTTCCATTTCCAGAAGGGAAAACTGTGCATCACTTCTCCAAGAATTAATATGAGACCGTCTCTCATGTTTAAATTTTAATTATGGAGTTAATTCTGCTGGTATGATGGAGACAGTGAGTTCAGTGTGCCTTCCCCAAAACAAAACATGGCTTGTTTAATTTTGTTCTAAAATCCAATGAAAGTGGTTTAGATAAATGTTGAAAGACCCACTGGCTGCCACCGGGCATACCACATAAACAGTTGGCATCCTATCTACTTCCCTCATCTTGCTTTTAATTCTCTCTTTTCCCTTGCTTTCTAATATCAACTTTCACATAACTCTGCATTGCCCCAGGCCTACATGTTCTATAGATCGAGTGACTTCTAATCAGAAAAAATAGTTGATTTATAAAAACGCTCCCTTAATGGGCACTGCAGGGAGTAGGGGTGGTGGGTAGAAATCCCACAGATTTTTCTTAGAATGGCATAGAATCACAGAATCTTTAAGGCTGGAAAAGACCTCCAAGATCATTGAGCACGACTTTTGACCAAGAACCACCATCTCAACTAAACCGCATGATGTTCAGTCTTTCTTGATCACTTCCAGGGATGATGACTCCATCACATCTCTGGACAGCCTGTTCCAAAGCTTGATCACCCTTTAAGTGAAGAAATCGTTCCTAATGTCCAACCTGAACCTGCCCTGGTGGAGCTTGAGGCCATTTCCTCCCATCCCATCCCTTTTTACCTGGGAGAAGAGGCCAATCTTCACCTGGCTACAGTCTCTCTTTCAGGCAGATGCAGAGAGCAATAAGGTCTCCCAGGAGCCTCCTTTCCTCCTAAACAAGCCCAGCTTCCTCAGATTCTCCTTATAAGAGTTACTGTCTCGATCCTTCACCAGCTCTCTTGTCATTCCCTGGACATGCTCAGGAACCTCAATATCTTCCTTGCAGTGAGGGGCCCAAAACTGAATGCAGGATTTGAGCTGTGGCCGCACCAGTGCCAAGTGCAGGGGACAATCACTGCCCTGGTCCTGCTGGCCACACGATTGCTGATCTAGGCCAGGATGCCATTGGCCTTCTTGGCCACCTGGGCACAGCTGGCTCATGTTCAGCCACTGTCAACCAGCACCCCCAGGTCTTTTTCTACTGGGCCACCTTCCAGCCACTCTGTTCCTGTCTATAGCACTGCCTGGGGTGTTGTGACTCAAGTGCAGGACCCTTTAGCACCTTATTCTTGGTGTTCCATTTCATTTCCTTGTTATTGTGCCTATAAGATAACATTCACCAAAATTCCTGAAGAAAATTTATCTCTAACCTAACTGAGGGATTTCACCTCCAGCTGAAATTTTGCCTTTCTTCTTTCTCAGTCCCTCTCTGCAATTTCGAGTGATCTCGGAGCTTGCTGCTGGTGGAAAAACTCAAAATTTTGGCTTTTGTTTTGGCTGGCTGTGGCATGCAGTGCAGAGAAAATGCTATAATGAAAAGAAGCTTTTATATCACTGTTTTCCTTATGTATTGTGAAATCATGGCAGAGCCAGGAGGATAAAGGAAGGTTTTAAAACTGCAAGAGTGTAGTTTGGGGAAAAAAACCAAGTGTCCTTGAAAATATCTCCTGGGTTTTATTACACGTGTTCATGGATGCCAGCAACTGGAGCAGCATCAGGGAAACAGGATAGATTTCAAAATATGAAAATGCAGAAGTCCTGTAATACAGTGCTAAGGAAGAATGACAAAAATGCCTGACGGCACACCTAGCTGTAGCAGAGAAGAATGTAGCCTATTCTCTGAGGAACAGGAAAACTGCCTTCCTGGAACAGCCTTGCACTACACTCCATGCCGAAATCTGGCTCTAGGACTGACCTGATCCAGATGCTCCACAAGGAGGGAAAAAAAAGAAAAGACCCTTCAAAAAAGAAAAGCCTCACGGAAGACATTAAGGGAATAATTTGCCAATAAAGGAGAATTCTTCATAATTGCCTTCAGTTAGTTACTGTCTTACACTCAAAGCAGGAAAACTTAGTGCGTTTCTAAAACACTTTTAATAGGCAAGACACACAAGAATGCATGGATTTCTAAGCTAAGTACTCAATGCATGTATATAAAGATCATATATTGCAATTAAAAGCACACATATGCAGAAACGAGTTACATACCTTTAAAAACTGCTGCAGCTCTGTGTGTTAGATAGAAAAAACCAAAAATGAGTGTGCACTGCCCTCATATTTTACACTGATTCCCATTCCCATCTTGCTGCATTACATCCTCTTTGACATCCTTTACCACTTTTTGAACAGAAGAAAAGTGCATGCAGAGGCAGGTGTCTGTGTCAGACTTGCCCAGCAGTAGGATAATTATTGGTAGACTAAGATTACAGTGTTAAACTACTCTGCATGACAGTCCAACACTCGACCTTGGCATGCAATGCTGATCCTGCTGTGCTTGCCCACTCCTGGAGCCTGGAGCCAATTTGCTGGGATGCTCCAGGAGCCAGCCCCATGCACGCCCAGCAATGATCAGGAAAATGAAAGTGCACGAGAAAACTGTTTTGCTACCTGCATGTCTGCAATACAGTTTGTCTACTTTGCTGGCAGGGACGCCAAATGATATCTTTCCTTTTAGGATAGCAAAATGAATCATACTTTCTGTCTTAGGAGTAACATTTACGTGTCTCTGGGAATGTCATCCTTATTCTTTCTGCTATAGACATGACCCAGATGCTTTACCACCATTCAGATATATGCAGGATACCCTTAATTTCTCTTTTTCCTTCATTACCTCCTTCCCTCTCTCCACCTCCTTCCTTTCTTCCTTCCTTTTTCTTTCTTCCTCTCACTCTTTTTCTTTTGGAGATATGTGTATGCAGTCTTTTCCCAAAGAAAAGGAGTTTGGTCTTTTTTTAGTAGAACAGTGGAGAAAATTGTTGCATGAATGGAAAGTTCCACAGTTCATTTCAAAGCTTTCCATTCTACAATATGGAGTGGGGATTTTTTCGATGCCAGTGTCTTAAAATGTTGTCTAAATGTCCTTGCCCTCCCCAGGGAATGCATCATGCTTTGAGAACTACAGGTAGGGCTACCTGAAAGAGATCTGGCTTGCAGGGAGTCATAGGCTCCTATTGCCTGGGGAGCTACTACAAGTGGGAAACAGTAGATTGTTGGACTGTCCTGGAGCTCATTCCTGCTTAAGTGTGGGGTGAAGCAGGAGCACCCTTGCTTGGCTTTGTCACCAACATAAGACTGTGGTATCAAGTCTAAGAACCACAGCATAAAGGCACTGCAGACGGAGCACAAGTGGAGGCAGGGTCTGTCAGACAGATGAGCAGAGGTCTCAGACCATGAGAATTCTCACTGGTTTCTGCGAAAAGCACGAGGACAAAGGAGTTTTAAGAAAAGGTCTGAAAAACAGGCCTTTGTGGATGTTTACAGCAAGCTCTTCCCAGTGCCAGGAGTCACACAGATGTGGCTGCTTACAAATAAATTCAAAACAGAGGGATTAGGGGAGAGTCAAGCTCTTGATACTGACTCAAAGACAGGAGTGGGCTGTGAAATGAAGCATTTTAGCTTATGTTTGATGAGGAAGAGAGGCAAAGAGAGACAAGTGCAACATGATCAAAACAGTGAGGTTGGGAAATGATCTTTGGAGCAGCATTCTCCATCACTGTGAGCAGGGAAAACTGTGTTTGTCAGGAAGAGGAGAAAGGCTGTGTCTTCTGTGGTCTACTGTGCTTTGTCCAGACCAGGACTGAACAAACATTTTAATCGATGAGGTACTTGCTTTACTAGAAAGAATTATATATTGTATATGTGTTAGAGAAAGGTTCCTCAGCCAGTATTTAATTTAAATCCTTCTCTTTTCACATTGTTTTTACTGTGCCCACAAATTCCCATTAAAATCAGGATCTCACAAATACGCAAATATTACTGCCACCTTGTTCAGCTACAGAGGATGTGGGAAAACAGCAGACTCCTCATTGAGCTGAGTTGTCATTAGCCTGTTCCTGTTGCTGCTGAGCACTAAGCACACCCTGGCAGAGAAAGGTGTCCCCATGAATGGTTCCTCTGGCTGTCTGTGCTGCTGCTCCCTTCATGCCATCCTCAGAGACTGAGTGGTCTTTGGGTGAGCCAGGGTAGGCTGTGTCTGCCTAAACCCTTTGTAAGCAGCCATTCATGGTGTGAGTGCATGGGCACAAGGAGCGAGGTGGAGGAGATGATGGGAAGATGGATTTATCCCTTTATCCTTTTAGCCGGTTCTGTGTTGGGTGGCCTTTCTTCACCTTGATGCTTATCTGCTTTAAACACTTCTGATAGTTTTAAAGAATAATGCTGAGTTCCCAGAAAAGTTTTTGGGATGAATTACAGCGACATTCAAACTAAATTAAAACGCTAAAAAATGAACAGTTTCCTAAATTGTGCCTTTTGGTAGCTGTACCTGGGACTTTGTGTGCATGTGATCTTTGTACCCATGTGAATTATGGGTTCTTGGTTTGTTCTGGAATTTTACACCATGTTACACCATAAGCTGTTGCCCAATTTTCTTTCCACCAGCACTGCATGAGCATTATTACTTTTCAAGACTGCTTTCACCTGTTGTTAAATAGCCATGCTTACTTACACTCCTACTTTTGCAGATGGGTTAGAAATCTTTACAGAAATGCATTATTTCTACAGTAACAATATGTCTAAGAATAAATTAATATACCATTCAGCCATTCAAGCTAAGAAAGATAGTAATGCTCTTGTTGAAAGACAAACCGGTACAAAGACATGCCCAGAGATCAACACTGTGCCTGATCTACGTAATATTTTTATTAATGTTACAAAGTGAGTTATACAGAAGAAGGGCTAACAGTACTGAATAACTCTTAGGTGAAAGACATAGCATAAAAGACTTAGGCAGGTTACAAAGAAACACTGGGCTGGGAAGTAATAATTTAATATGTAAGACAGAAAAAAAGGGAGTCTGGTTATCATACAGGAGAGGATATTGATTTAATATCATCATCAGTTTGTCTGAGGACCTCAGTCCTTCAAAAGAAAAATCAAAGTGTGTTCACAGGAAAACTAATTCATTTTTGCCGTAGAGAGCAAGCGTTATAGTTTCCTTCTGTGCCTGTCTGAACAAGACACGACTGTTTGGAAGCTTGATTTGAGTCCTCAGGTTGAGTTTCACTAGATCTTCTCATGTCTGGAAGAGCCTCTCTGATCTGTGCTGCATGTGACTCAAAACAAAATTAAGATGGTTAAACAAATATGCAAGACAAAGGAAGGAAAAGATTTATTCTGTGGCACTATGTGCATTTTTGAGAAATAGTTCCTCATTTTTTGTATTTTGGATGAGAAATAGAAGCATGTTTGAAATTTTGTGTGCCTTGAGATAGAGCTGGTAAACACACATGTTGTGGAGTGTCCCTGTTGTCTGGAGCTCATGGGCCCCTTATTGCTCTCATTTGTTCTGCATGGCGAGGGCTGAGCTCCACAGTTTGCTCTTGGCAGCTGAGAGCTATTATTGGGCTGCAACATCTGTTTCAACAACAGTGGGTCCCTGGTCAGCAAAACTAATTAAAAAAGAAGTGCAAAGTCAAATACCATGACCTATCAGCTGTGTCTACATGTAAACATGGAAACTACTGGAATAATGAAAACTTAGGATAATTTACAAAAATCTGACAAGTGATGAAATGTCTCAGAACTGTTCTTCATATCAGACACTTATGAACAGCACAGGCAAAGATTAAGATTCCTGCAAGCGCTTAAGCACGTAAGGAACTTTTTATGCACATGGGTATTGGCAGTAAACTCACTGAGGCCATTCAGCTGTGCAGCCCTGCCCACGTGGATGAGTATTTACAGAATCGGATCACAAGCTTCCTCAGTACTCTGCCAGGATTTTGTTAATTGGTAATAGTAGATATGAACGTACCTGGCTGTACATTTAATGACTCCAAACATTCACAAGATTCCTTCATTTCTCTCTTCCGTCAAAATTTTTGTTGTCAAGAATAAACTAAGTAGTTCTGGTAAGTTCCAGCGTGTTAAATACTTCCCTCTGACCTAAGAAAGAGGAGAGGAGTCATGTTTATATTGGACTGATGAAATGAGATGACTTTCTTGAGGAAAAAGTAGTAGACAAAGTATTTAGGACAGAAGGCATTGGAAGCTGTTAGAGCAGGCACTGCTTCATTGTCAAAGTGATGACTGAGTTAGCTCCAAAGCATCCTAATTTTGCTTTTTCCCATGTTTGCTAATTAATTCCAAACTTTTAAAAACTGAACAGAAACTGAAAAGTGACCAAAACCTCCCTACAGCATACACTCAGAGGAAAAAAAGAAAGATGTATTTTTAAATATGGGTAGGGTACATGCTAGAATTGGGCTTAAAGGGAGTCCCTTCACAGTCCCTGCATGAGCTATATGGGATGTGGATGCAGACAAGTGAGTGGAGACAGGAGTGTAGGAGATAACGCGTTATGAATCTTCTGCTTTTCAACACAGCAAATGGGCAGGAGGTGACAGATTGTCCTTCCCCATCCCATTTTCAAAATATGGCCTATAAGCAAGTAACTGTGAGGTTCTTTCTAGCAAATTAAAAACACACAGAAAGAACTGTAGCTCTTGAGGTGACAGTTTTCCATCCAAACACCTCCTAATGCTGCAGAACATATCTCCTCTCCAGGTCTAAGCTGCAGCTGCAGTTCAAGCCATCATGAAGACATCAGTGATTAATAGTGCCGCACAGTGTGTCTGTCTATTCACTGTTCTTTTCTTTTTCAAATGTGTTCTGAACATTTTCGGCCAACAGGAAATCTTCTAATGCATTCTTGTGTCTGGTTTTAAAATACAAAATCTTGGTTTTATTTAGCTCTTTCCTGACCAAACCTACACTTGTCTATGGCTTCCCTTATTGTGGAATAACAGGATACATTCTTTTCAGGGGCAACAGTGAGATTGAAATAGTGTACTGCAGATGGTGCATCTGTGTAACCATTTGGTCTCTGTAATCAATTCTTTCTTTAGAAATGATGGGAAATCAATGTTTCCCTTGAGATTTTTATTGTCAGTCTGTTTATCTGCCAGGACCTCTTCAATATCCATCTTAGATGGCTGAGAATTATCTTTACAGGGTGTTGAGATGAATGGTTTGTCACACCTTCTGTCTGATGATTTTTACATCCCTTTCTAATCTCTCCATTTAATATTAGGTGATCAATAAAGTAAAATACATGTAGTATAACATTTTGGACTGGCAAACTTGCTGCAAAATCAAATTCAGTTATGATACTATATCCGTACAAGCAATTGGAAAACTGTAATTATTAATGCCATCCATGTGCCATTAATATTAAGGTCATAAGTATCCAAAATAATGTCTAGATTATACCTTTGTTGCATTCAAATTATTTGTCAAGAAGTATATCTTCCCCATGGGCTAAGACTATTTTTGGTAAGAAAAACCAATATTCCTATTGATGATTTTCTTAACATCAGTGGTAAAATTTGGATTTTTCCACTGCTAATTCTGTTTATTTAAACTACAAATCCTGGGCTTACATTTCTAACTAATTTAACTTCCCCTCATGCCATGTAGTGTGTTAGAGGTCAAGGTGATCCACTCTTCCACATTTCTTTGAGCTTCTCTAGATTTCTTCATTGGCCTATGCACTCATCTTGATGTTTCTTAGCTGTCCTTCAGATACAGCACCATTATCTGAAAAACAAGTAAATGCATTATTTCCTTTTCTAACATTTTGCCAGAAAATGCTTCCACTAAATGCATTTGTATGTATTCTTAAGAAAACTGAAAGAGCAAAGGAATAGAGAAACCATCAGCATTTATTTTTCTAGACAAAAAGCAGCAAGAATGAGGCCCTGCATGTAATACCAGGAGCCTGCTTCACCATTTTGCCTCAGTTAGGAAGGCAACCCAGAAAACCCAACATGGGACAAAAACAGGGGGCAGCAGGAAGCCCAGACCCCACATCTCTCCATCTTAAACATGCCTTTCTTCTCCTACTGCCTCCACTGGCAGAAGGAACCTGTTCCCAGACCCTTGTCCACAGGAGAGTGACATCCAATTTCTCATATGCTGCTGAAAAACTTGGAGCCAGCCATGACCATGTTGATCTACTTAGTTTTACTGGATGAAAACAGTAATTATAATAGCACTGATGCAGAGCAGAGCAAGACTTTCAGCTGTTGCAATCATCACAACTCTGCCAACTTTGAAGGAAATAATCTGTTCATGCCAGCTCAAAACCTGGCCTTCTAAAGAAATCAAGCAACACAGAATTATCAACGTCCCTCTTGAACAGTATTGTATGCACATTATATACCTTTTCTTACAAGAATAGCTTGGAGTTCTTTGCCCAAATTTTAATCAAACTCTAACTGAAAATGTATTTGATTTTTTCTTTGCAATCAGTTATATAAAGGAACAGAAATGTCTTTCCACTGTTTTATTCCCATTGCTTGGGTAATGCTATTCAGAGTTCTGAGTAGCTGCCGAGTTCAAATTCTTTCACGCACTGATTGCAAAGCTAATCAGCTAAGTGAAATGGGACTGGAATACTGTTATTTGCTCTGATTTCTAGTAATATAAATTGTGACTGCAGTTTTAGGTCTTGAGCTGAGCTATTCTCAGGATGCCTGCTTACATTCACCTGAAAGCCAGTGGGCATCTGGCTGCAAGGCTTCATGGACTTGCTGCTAAAGATTGGAAACAAAGCAGAGAGGAAGAGAACAAGGCAGCCCTACAGGATCTCTCCTAAATTAGAGCTTTCACCATGGGAGACTGAGCAGCTCAGGGGAATTGGTAATGGGAAATTGGAGCCATGCACCTCAAGGCTGCCAATCTGTATCTGATCCAGGCTAGTATTGGCTGGAAGCCTTTAGCATCCAACAGCTCTTTAGCTCTTTAGCTCTTTTCTTGTCTTTGTGAAGCTGTTAGCAGCCTCACAGAAATTCCTGGTGGAAATATATCCGTAGCCCAAGGCTGCCTTCACAGCTGGTGTGAAGCTGCACCCTCACTCACATTTGTAGCAGAGAGGTGAGGCGGGGACAAGGTGGAGACATAGCTCCTCCCTGCCCTTCCAAGGCCCATGGTCAGGGAGCAAGTGCATAGGCAAAGAGTCATGGGCAAGACATTATTGCTGCTCAGTGTACACTCAGGAGACAAGTTTGGGTCAGAGAGAACCTGGGCTAGAGGGGTGGATGGGGAGGCATGGCAAAGGGATGCTCAGGAATCACTGGATGGGGCAGGAAAGGAATAAAAGGTGTAAAAACATTGCCTGAGCAAGGAAGCCATCAGCATACAGCGTATGCCAAAGTCAGTCACCCTGTGTCTCTATCCTGTGTTTCTCGTGTGAGAACTGAATGTGTGTTTCTGACACACAACTGCCAAATTTCTGTGAAATCTGTGGGAAGACAGGGGATGTACAGTGTGTGTACCTTTAAAAACCCTAGCATCCACCTGGAAAGTGCACAACCAGCTGCTTGTGCCCAGAGTTTCTCAGGGCAAAAAATTGCTCAGCCCTCAAAATGCATGCTGCTCTTTCCCAGCACTCCAAATAAATGGAGGAACAAAAAAAGCAACATCAGAATTAACAGCAGCTCCAAGGTCATCACAACATAGACTATGCTCTTGGGCTAAAAGTGCCAAAACCGCTGAACAGCAAAAGGGAGATTGCACACAGCAGGAGGAGAAATAAGCTCTTGCAGCAGAGCCAAATTTCCCAGAACAAACTGATACATTCAATTAAACCCTCCCTTGCTACCTGGGGATGAGCTTTACCTGCACTTTGGGGCTCGCCATCCACATGCAGGCAGGTAATCAGGTAATGTGAGCAACTTGATACCTACCTGAAAAAAAACTAAGGGCTGGGTGTGCAGTACCTAAACTAATTGCTCCAGAATGATTGCCTGGATTTGGGCCAAGCATTATCTCACTTGTCCTCAGCACTGCTGCAATGGCATGAGGGGAACAGAAAATGCAGTAACCTGAGAGGGAGATAAGAACAAGAGAGAGGGAGAATTGAGAATGGTTTTTAGCTGTGAAGGAGCTGTTCTGTCTCTGCACTGCTCTTTTGTCCAACCTCAACAACAGTGAAGCAGCCTTTGTATCTTGTCTCCTCCTTTTAAAATGGATTGGCAGCCAGAAGCATTATCCACACATACATAGTCTAAACATTGTGAATTAACCTGGCTTTTTTTCTTGATCTCCATAGAGCTAGACTTATCCTACTGAAGAATAAAATGTCAGGATTTGAGGGTAATTTTACATAGAAAACCACAAATCCCTGATTATAAAATCCTGCCATCTTAATTTTCTAAGTAGGTCATTGGTTATACAGCGAATATAATTTTAACTCAAGCTGAGTAAAACAGCAAAGTTCTTATCCAATCTAATCCAGGATTTTTTTGCTTATTGAAAAGAATTCCCTTTCTTTTGGTAAGTTTGAAGCAGAGAATTGTTGTTTTATTGTCAGTGGAGAAAATCAGTAATATGGTTTCTGATATAGTAAACTAATATACTGGATCTGCTTAGGAATTTCGTACAAAAAATTACTGTGAAAGTCAAACTTAGAGAACAGAGAAAAATAAAGCAGCACAACAGGTTTTGTCTTTTGTGTCTGTCATCTGGAGAAAATAGTATTTTCCACATTGGAGTTGGGAAATCCTGCACTGTGTTTCCTGCAATGTGCTGGGAAACTGTGGGTTTGGGAACCACCACAGGTGTATTTATGGGAAAGGAAGGCATCTGAGACTTACCTTGTTAAGGGGTGTGCTTCATTTTGTCTAACTGATGCAGAACTTACTGTGTGAAACACAGGACAGACATCAAGTCGGAGGTGAGACAATATTGAAATGCTATAGCTTTTTCTTTTGTTTGTTGTTCTGTTTACAGGCACATTTACTGCATATATGAACATACAATAAATGAGTGGTTTAGTAATAAATAAAATATCAGAAAAGAACAGGCAAAAATGTGAAATCAGCAAGTTTTCTAGCCTTAACAAGTCAGCCTCTCAATAGTGGATCTAACAATCCATCCCTGATTCACTTAGTCAATGCTTAGAAAGTCCGTAAATGCTGGTTTTCAGCGTTTGCTCCATAGGGATGTACTCATTCAATGCAATGTAGATTTGTTTGAACTTGCTGATGAGTACAGACCTGGGGCATGGTGCTTCCTGCTGCATCAGAGCCTGCCAGCCATATGTACCCAAAGAACAGATAAACCATGACAATTTCTGTGTAGCTGCCTGGCCTCCTGCCTTGTGTTGGGTGTGAGCTGGGCACATCAGTGTTCACTGTGGCTCCCTGCCAGCTTTGACCAGAAAAGCTGAACCTCCAGAAGAGCTAAGGGTAAGAGGAGAGGGCAGTTTCTGTCTTCAAAATTCAGTTTGGCACAACCAAGGAGCTATAGCTGACATTCTTGCTAACAGAGAAGATCATGTAGTTCCTTGATTGATTTCATTACTTGTTTCCCTTTTCGTTTTCCTTTTTAATTTTTTCCTTTTCTTTTTTTCTTTTCCTTTTTTCTTTTTCCTTTTGTTTTCTTTTTCCATTTCTTTTTCTCATCTGTTCCCTCTTTTCTTGTTTTTTTCTTCTTTATTTCTTTCTTTTCCTTTTCTTATTTTTCTTCTTAATTTTATTCCTCTCCTCTCCTCTCCTCTCCTCTCCTCTCCTCTCCTCTCCTCTCCTCTCCTCTCCTCTCCTCTCCTCTCCTCTCCTCTCCTCTCCTCTCCTCTCCTCTCCTCTCCTCTCCTCTCCTCTCCTCTCCTCTCCTCTCCTCTGTTTTCTTCTCCTCTGTCATCTTTGGTGGTCATCTGTATTTACAGACAAAGGGGCCCAATGTGCTGTACTTGCTCGCTTCTTTCAAGGGAGCTTGCAACCAAAATTGCCTGTGACCTTTCCCATGAGCGTGGGTAGAAACCTCTTCTTCACTGAGATAAAGAAATTAGAACTTCATTCTTCCGTGGTTTACTCCTAGGAATGCATTTTGGCAAGATGCTAAGAATAAACCAGTTATTGAAAGGGGGATCTGGGAAGCTGACAAGCATGGCTAAGCCCAGCAGAGAAATTTGACAAGGAAATAAGATGCTTTGTAGATCAGCGTGTAGTGATTAGTCTTTTGAATGCTGGGATTATTATATAAGCAAAAAAGGAGGGGGACACTTATTGTATATCTGACAGCTACCACTTATACAGGTATTTTTCAAACTAATGAGGAACATAATGGTTTATTTGTTTATAAATCTTGAGCAAGACTCCTGCAGTTTACACAAGCCAATTAAATGTGATGGAAAAGTAAAGGCAACTTTTCTTCTTCTCCTCTCACAGAACCCCTATAGAAAGAACAGGTAAAAAAAAAAATACAGTGCCCTGTCACTGACATACTGCCTTCAGTCTTGGAGTCTATGTTCCTCTTCAAACAAGTGTATTATATATTTAAAACACCATGTTTTGCACACTATGCGCACACACTGAGGATAACCAAAGATCCAGAAATCAGTGTCCACTGCTATGACAGATATTACTTGTCATCATGCTATACAAATGCAGACAGGTTAGGAAGGTAAGTAGTAGGAAAATCAATTAAATAAACATCTGAAACAATAAAAAATAAATTCAAAATTCTAAAATGTCTTATTAAAAGCAGAGAAGTAGAATTTTAAGTAACAGTTCTCTTAATTTCTTTCTTTTTCATAAGTAATAAATTCTTTTTTTGAAAAGTGTGGTCTCCATATTATTAAAAAATAGAGCAATCACTCGCAGATATTATTTCCCCCTCTTGTATCTTCCTCTCCCATAATCATCTACACATACAAGAAATAGTGACTTGCTACCTTTACCCTGAATGATGCACATAGATTCTACTAATAAGTATTAAGACTCTGCGTGTGCATGTGTAAAAAGAGGAAAATGTTAGGTAACAGATTCAGCTTCAGATGAAACTTCAGAATATTTTACAGAAGTTTGTATTCCCACATGACACATAACATGACATTATTCACACAGAATGTGCTCAGGGAAACAGGCAGATCAATTTACAAACTTATCTGAACACCCTGTAGGTTTGATTCAAAATAACCTATTTGCATCATTTGATTATCCTGGACATCGTTACACATTTTTGTTTAGTCTTCTGCAAGGTAGCTACTAAGCTGGCTGAGACCACCTGGACCTAGCTAGAGTTCAGAGTGTTTCCAGTCCCATCTGCAACGCCCTTTCCTTTACACACAGAATAATTGGTGTGCAAGCAAGGTTTATCATCAGCCTATGCCTCTGCCCCTCACTGGGACACTATCTTTGGAAGTGTTATTCCAAGTGAAAACCGTTACAGAGTCAGCTTATTGAAAGGAATACTGAAGGATATTTATGAATGTTTACATCTAACATATGCACATACTTCTACATGCTATGGGATATAACACCACCTGGACTGAAGCCAGATCTCACTGTTTATGTGCACAGAATATATGGTCTCATTTTGTTCCACTTTTTCTGAATTGGAGGGATAATCTAAGTGTAAATGAGTCCCTGCCTGAGAGAGAGCTTTACTGAATTAGTTCCAGGAGCAAGTACTTAGTTATGATAACATTTTATAGGTGGAACGTCCAACCAGAAAATAAAGGGTACATTTTTCCCAAAATGTTGCTGTTGCATTCATATATTAGGTAAACTGTTTCTTGTGACCCCCATTTTGAAGAGTATTCTTAGTACTAGGTGGCCCTAGTGACCTGCTATTGCTCTGTAAGCTGCAGCTGACTGCCTACTACTAAGGAAGTCGTTGAGTTTTGAGCCTCACAAGAGTATCCCTCATAGGCCTAGCTTAGTTCTGGTAGCAGCACTACATATTTTTGCTTTGCATGATGAAAAATTACTCTAGATAAATTTTAGGAGCATGGAGACCGTGTTGTGCACCTATGTGGAATCTTCATGGAAACCCTGTCTTTCCATTTCTTCTGCAATTTCCGTTCACCTTTGGTCTACTGTAAGTTTAACAGTCTTGTATAAATATTTACATGTACTGTGTTTTCCTCAAACAAATACCTGTACATTATTAGAGGATTGCTGGAAATGTTTAGAGCTCTTGCAACAATCTATTTTTTCCACAGTTTGATTTTAGGTAAACATAAATCCAGTTACAAAGTTCTTCTACAGATTGCTGTCGTCTTGAACAGATGATTTCTTGTCCCTATCTGCACACAATTTTTTTGATCCTTTTCATTCTAACTGAGGAGTCATATCTGCGAAGGACTTGACATCCACAATTTATAGCCAGTGTTTTGGCTTTGTGATTCCTGGTGCAGACTGATAAGTGTGTCTTTGGATTTGATTCTGTCATCATTTTAATGCTATTGTTTTTCTTTTCTTACAGCTACTCCTGGAAAACCTGGAGGTAGCCTAGAACCAAGACTTTTTATAAACATCTTCAATATGAATCTTTTACAAACCTTTTCCACTTGTCTATGCTATGCTTAGCAGTGAATGCAAAGACGGTTTATTCAGATAGTGACTCACAGGAATGCAACATGCAATCCACACAAAGGAAATGTAATACCCTGGCAGCTAATTTAAAAAGCATTACCTTCCACCAGTGCTGACCTCCAGCCATGCAGGGGATAAAGATGGGTGTCTGTCAATCAAGTTTACCCAAGAAACCCTGGCACAATATTATGATGAATGGACAGACCTAAAAAAAGGGTGATATTGCTCAGAATTCTATTGTGCTTTTAATACCACATTTAAAGAAGCAGAAAGCCTCATCAGTAATCTGAAACCTCAGCCTGCATGCTAGGGATATACCAGTGCTAAATTTGCCAAGTACTACAGATATTGGACATGCACTATGTAGAACCATTATAGACCTCCATGGGATTTTGATATACTTAGCACCAGGGAGTTCAAATCACAACAATACCTACAGACATCCTAAAGCCTGCATGCCTGTATTACACAGCCTTTCATCATTCCAACAGCAGAACAAGCACTGAATTTGAAGTGGTTTTTGTGTTCCAAAACAGTTTTTATTGTATGTTTAGGAACTTTGCAACTGATGTTGGCTCAATACCCACTTCTAATTTATTATAATTAAGGTAAATTCACCTGCTACGTTTCCTGTAGAAGGAGCATTTATCCACACTGCTCTTGCAATGCATTTGACTCCTCTATCCTGCTGCTCATATGTCTTCCTCTAGATTTGTATCATGCAGCATGTTGCTCCAGAGTTCTGTGACGATCAGCACAGAGCCCTTGCAGTGAGGAATGTCTTTTAAAAAATATGCCTTTTGTTTTCCTTGAACCAGTTAAGAGGTGAGAAGGTAAGATCCTAGTCATTTATAGCAGTACCATGATACCTATCTGAATAGACATATACGAGTGTGGGCTGTTATGTGATTCAACCATGCTGTAGTGAAAATATGAGGAGCAATCACCTGAATTCTGTTCCCATGAGATTTCTTATCTCTGCACATGCAGGATGGTTTAGAGAACAGGACAGTTGGCATTTGGTGATGCTCATCAACTTGTTTCTGGATCTCTTTTCCTGAGTGTCCTTTTACATTGCTCAATACAGAGTGGAAGAAGAAAATGGCATAAATCAAAGAACAATTGTCTTTATATTATTAATACACCAAAATATTTGAGTCACACAAGTCTAGCAGTGTGTGTTGAGGAAAGAGCTACAGTAAGGCAGGAGAGAGGCATTGAGGAGAAGAGTGCCTCTCCCTGCCTTGGTCCTACCATGCCTTCTAGATCAGCCATGGCCAATATCTGTTAAACTCCTGAATAAGTGCCAAAGTCCTCTTTCTTTCCACTGAGATGGGAGTCCATTTCAGTGTGTTCATATTCAAGGGAAGGCCTTTGTATTTGTTTTGCAGGCCCTAGCTGGTGGGATATCTGAAGCATAAAATGAACAGCTGTAGCTGCTGCTTATGAAGTCAAATGCAGTGTACTAATGAGACTGAGAGGGTTAGAGGCTGAATGGGAAACTAACCATATCCTGTGAGGGAGACAGCAACAGGCTCCATATTACTATTTAAATTAAAAATAGTAAGGCTGTCCAGCATATCCCTGTGTCTTAAAGAACCAATGTGTGGATCTTTAGGGACTGTTTTATTCTTGTTATTTAAAATAATTTTAATTGTGCCTAAAGGTAATACTTGGTTCAACAAGGATAAGTGCTGGATCCTGCACTTGGGTCAAAACAACCCTATGCAATGCTACAGGCTTTGGGCAGAGTAACTGGAAAGTTGCCCATCGGAAAACCACGTGGAACATTAGCCAGCAGGGTGTCCAAATGGCCAAGAAGGTCAATGGCATACTGGCCTATATCAGCAATAGAGTGGCCAGAAGGACCAAGCAGCGATTGTCCCTTTGTACTCGGCACTGGTGAGGATACACCTTGAGTCGTGTGTCCAGTTCTGGGCCCCTCACTATGAAGAAGACATTGAGGGGCTGGAGAGAGTCCAAAGAAAGACAATGAGGCTGGTGAAGGGTCAGGAGCACAACTCCTATGAGGAGCATCTAAGGGAACTGGGGGTGTTTAGCCTGGAGGAAAGAAGACTCAGGGAAGACCTTATCACTCTCTACAGCTACATGACAGGAGTTGTAGCCAGGTGGGGGTCGGTCTCTTCTCCCAAGTAAAAGGCAATAGGACAAGAGTGAACAGTGTCAAATTGTGCCAAGAGAGGTTTAGACTGGACATTAGGAAAAAATTCTTCACTTAAAGGGTTGTCAAGCATTGATACAGGCTTCCAGGGAGGTGGTTGAGTCACCACCCCTGGAGGTATTTAAAAGACTTGTAGATGTTGGTAACATGGCTTGTTGGTGGCCTTGGCAGTGTTAGGTTTGCAGTTGGGCTCAATGATCTTAAAGGTTTTTTCCCAGTCTAAACATTCTATGGTGCTATGATTCCATCACTATTGATCTGCATGGTCACAGTCAAACAATATTAGACTGGTGCCTTAGTGGATGATGAATGGAGATACATGACATGATGAACTGAGAAGAAAGATGAGGAAAAATGTAATGGAGAAATGTAAATCCTGACAAAAGCTGATTTGCTGTGAGTCTTGGTTCATCATCTGAAGGGGAAGGGGAGGACTTGTCAGGGTAATATGCTATTCCCACTGAGGCTCTTGGCATCCAGGAGCTTGAGAGTGCTGAGCCAGTGGTAACCAGAAAACACAGCAGATGGGGCAGGTGGCACCTGAAACCTGGAAGCAGGCAGATGGGCCACCACTTTTCTCTCCACAACTTTCTGTTGCCTAAACTGAATTGTTCCAGGTAACATTTTCTGCGTAAGAGATAACAACAGGATGAGAGCTCCTAGGACGTGGAAGTGAAAAAATTCAGTTTTAATTCAGCTATTCTTCCAGCAAAATATGTATTTTTTTGTACTGATATATTGCCTCATGCTTTGGAAGAAGAGTTTGAAATGTGATAGAGAGAAAGTTGTTTGCCTTAGCGTTGTGCTGGGTTTTGGCATCCTCAGGAAAACCTTCCAAAGTGATGCCAACTTTCAGACCTTTGACTCACTGCACTTTGCACATGCTCAGCTGTGAACTCCTGAATTTTCCCTGTTGCATTTCCAGAATATTCCTGGTGCTCTGCGCATGCTCCAGGACTCTTTCTGCAATTGCAGCTGTGGGTTCCTGTCTAAGGATACAGTTTCATGATCAGCATAATTTGATCTAACTGCGGGCTGCAACCCAAAAGGAATGGCCCCATTTTCACCGGGATCCCCAGCTGCATTTTCCAGAATTCCCTTTTGCATCAGATCTAGCAACTGCACAATTATGGAATGGTTTCTGGAAGTGAGAAAAAAAATCTTCCAATTTCTTTTCTTGCCTCTGTTTTCCAAGGTCAGTGGCAGTTCCAAGAACATGGACCAAGGTCAATATGCCTGACCCTTGTTCCCTCTCACTGACCACACTGTTTGGGTATGCACTGCATGGAAGGAAAGAGCTGCTTACCAGGATGTGGCAGTGCCGTGGGCCAGAGCTGTGCAGCAGGCAGTTGTATAATACGCATTTATGAAATAATACATGAAAAAGCTTGAGCCACATAAATGAGAGCAGTAAACAATGTCCAGGGTATTGGATCTGCAGATATTTATGTAGTATATAAGCCACCAAGGTGCACAGTATCATACTTGTCTGTATGGAAGCATCTTTTCTGTTGCAAGCAGTAGAGAGAAGGAAATCAAAATTACCACAATTAATTCACCAGCATGTACTGGAGGAACATCAAATACTTTACAGGTATCTCAGTAAAACAGGCCTTCCATTATGAACTTGCTTATTCAGTGTAAGAAGTATGGGAAACGTCTGCTGTGTTATGCAGGTTAGGGGAACATAGGTTGTGGTGCTGAAGGACACAGGTTTTCTCTGGAGTGGAATTCTTCAGGTTAGTTGGGATTTTACCTTTAATAATCATCCAGGCAAAACAAAAAAAGTCAGATACCTTTCTCTGAAGCTGAAGCAAGTTGTATCAGTAGGCTCCTGTGCATTTGGATCTGTGCCGTGTGTCCCGTGCTGCTCCCTTCTCAGCACCTCAGAGCAGCATGAGGACTGGTGGCTGTCCATAGTGTCCTTCCCAGTGGGAAAGAAGAGCTTTCAAAAAGCTTTGGTTTAACATGGAGCCATGCCCCACCTGCCGACTGCTCACTTAGTGCTGTCTGTAGCATCAAAATAAAATGGGAATCAATAACTCTTCCATAATACTCCTAGATTTTTATACATGAATTTGTCTATTCATCACAAGATTTTATAGAAAATGTCTCCCATGGGATGACCTTGCTTTCTAGCAAAGTGACTGGGAGAAGCATTGTTTAATTGTTTTCTGCATGTACAAAAACGCAGTAACAGGGAAATAATGCGCACACACTCACACACACACAAAACCCAAAGGCACTTCAAGAAATACAGCTTTCAATATATTAGCTAATCCAATTCAGAGGAACTCTCTGAGCACAAAGGCTGGGCTGGTGTGATATGATTCAAGCATATGGACATAGAGAAATGCTAAAACAAATGGAATTAAGTAGCTTATTTATGTTCTCCCCTACCCAGTGCACAGCATCCTTATCATTTTGTCAAGATCCCTTGACACTCCTGATGAAGTGTGAGCAGATTGACTCACCAAAGCCACAGCTCAAATGAGCCTTTTCTCTCTGATGTTCATGGACAGCTTGTGAAACTTTCCAGTTGATGCTGAGATGACGTCTGGGAATATTATGAGGAGTTCAGGAAACCCTTTTTTTCCTTCTTCCTTTTCCACTTTCTTTACCATGGTATCTTATTTTATAGTGAAGGACTAAATCTCACCGTGGGAAACATAAACTTGTCATAAATGCAAAGGCTAAGAACAAAACAAAAAACTTCCAGAATTTTTCTAAATCTAGCTTGTCATTAATAGCAGTGAATTTGGGTTAATTTAAATTTCATGCTCATTTTTGGGAAGGGGGAGGTGAGACACTTCAAAGGGTTAAGTCCTTTGTCACAACAGAGCTTGCCTCTGATCCACACTTCTGTTAGAAATGACCTGTTTCAATGCTATTTGATAGCTCAACTGCACATTTGTCATTATTGTCAGATGATCGTATCCTTTGTAAAAGTTCTTAATATCTCTAATGAAGAGTCATTTATTGAATTTTAGCACTAGTGAGGAAAAGAAAAGGAAATATATATATATGTATTAGTTTACCTTCAGGCTGTAAGTTCACTATTGCTCCTTTGTGGTCCTTCAGAAACTGCCTCCTACTGAAAACAACTGCAAATATATACCACCAGCATCCAATAGAGTCATACATTTGAATATATGAGATATATATGTGTGACACAAGCTGTAGGCTTGTGCTACCAAAAAATTGAATTGCATCTAGCGCATGAGTCAAATCTGTTTGGTGTTTAAACAAGGACACTCACATATGTTAATGCAGCTGCTGTTTCCATAGTATGAATAAAGCATAAGTTCAGTATTTGATGGTGTACCTTCAAGTATAGCCTCAAAGCTACAACCAGGCTAGCTCTAGTCCACGCTATGGTACAAAGGCATGTCTAAACAGTTACGAAAGGAAAATGTTTTAAACCAGATCACTCAATACTTTTGGCTTTTCTGTCATTCTTTTTTCAATGTAGATGAGTTCTAAAGGACAAATGCAGCTGATGAAGTCTGAACCAAGGTTGGTATACAACAGTAGAGAGAAGTCACTCTCTTTCTAAAGACATGTAAACAGATATGAAACTTGAAGGCATATTTTTTTTTACCCTTAACTACCAGGGTGACTTAATTTGTCAGCTGTTCATTTCCATCAGCAATTCATGAACAAAAACAAAGAAAACACTCTTTAGGAGTGCTTCTCTGCCCAAATAATGAGCCATTATTTTAACTCAGAAGGCTTTCAGGAAAGACAGGGGAAAATAAGCCCCTAAATCTGTAAAATGCTGCAAAACATTTAAATAACAAACGTTGTTTCTCACATCCAGGATATGCTGAGGTTGTGATGAAAGATTTTTTGTGTGTGTGCATTATTTCCCTATGATTGAAACCACAAGAGTGGGTTTTAGTCTGCTCAGCACCCCAGCTTTCTTTCTGGATTTCTTCTGTAGTTATGGATATTATTCCTAGCTAGGAATTGCAGGCAGTTTTCCTTCCTTTTCTGCTTCTGGGGCAAGGGATTTTTAAGAAGAAAACTCACTTAATGAATCTTCATTATCTTCCCCTCTTTACAAACAAAATCCTTGGTTTTAGGTCTTTATCAAAAAAGCAACTGGCAAAATAATTGTCAATACTTTGGGCATATTTTTAAAAAGTCACAATTCCAGCAAGTAGCAGAAACTGAGGTACAGATAAACCATTCATTAACCATTCACAAAACCTATTGAGGAGTGCTATTATCTGTGCTTACACAGCCTTGTCCCTTTCATTTCAACCTTTTAAACAGCTCAACTGTGGAGCATTTCCGTGTGCCGTTACCTGAGCCTGCTCTCCACAGTCTGACTTAGCTGCCTTAGCTGGTCTCAGAGACCAGAACGACTCCTGCCTCTCTCTGGGATGAAGGTCAGGAGCTGGTGAGGAGCAGAGGACTGATGGTCCTGCAGGCTGCTGCTGGCTCTCTGCCACCCACCTCAGACCAGAGCCATGACTCCCTCTGCCCTGGCCAGCCTGGCTCAGCAGGCTCTGTGCCTTTTCCCATGAGATATAGGATTTGTGCTGGAGCTAATCCTGCCCCGCTATTTGAATCAGTCAGGTCACTGCAGGATTTGGGGCACAGAAACGACTCCAGAGCTGCAACAGATTTCCAGTCCCAGCTGTAGCATTTTTGCCTGACCATTCAGGGTGGTTCAGAGGACCAGAGGACACTGTGGAGTTCATGTGACAGGACAGAGGAAGACTGGGAAGCTCATGCTTTCCATGCTCCTGGTCCCATGGTGACAGTAAATCAGAGCACTCAGCAGTTCCTGCTGCAGAAGAGCAGGTCCCTGCTGCTCATTCACAAGAATGCTGTGAGTCCTGTGAGTATGAGCAAAGCCACCTTCCTTTGGCATCTGGCATCCTGGACTGGCGGCGGGATGGTCTCATGCTCGCAAGGAAGGCTGTAAGAGAAGTTCATCTGCTGCACCTGTTAGAAAAAGGTCCTGAAGGCAAGCAAAGACGTTGGAATGATCCCTCATGTCACAGGCAGTGGCACTTCAGGAATGATTTCATATGCCAGCCAGACTCCAGCTTCCCTGATTCCTCAGAGTCTTGTCATGGCTTACATACACCATGTGGCACCAAACATGAAAAACTGGAGATCACTGATCAACTTGCTCAAGAGACCAGATTTAGGGCATTGCATATTAACTAGTTTTTACTTTGGTAGGCTTACTGGCTTGCTTATCTGTTTGTTTATTTAGGGCTTGTTCCATTCGCTCCCTCATCCTTCTCCACACCTTCACTATATTTGCTGGCAACTTTATGGACTTTGGGACATACTGAAAATACTAATTATTTTGTGGTTGGACTGCAGCCTTGATTTAGGCAGCTTGTAAAGGCAAGGGAACTCTGGGGACCCTTATTCCATCTCAGCATTGGGAATAAATTGTGTTTTCCAGTTATTCCACAGTTTTCCAGTTTTTCATAAAGAACTGGCCTACAATCTAGCTTACATGCATATCTTTTATAATAGTGGAATTCAGCTCTCCCTCTCTCTAAGACCTTTTCATGAACTGTGCTAGAGCGACAGCTTTAACTTACATGCATTGGCATATAGGACATAATTCCATTTTAGGGTAAATCCTTCTGTCCATATCCATTTCTTGAAGTGATTGTTGTGCCCTGTGCCATCATGGGCCACTTTCAGGGGAAGGGCTGCGCATTTATAGCCCCTTACCACTTCAGTGTCTGGAAGTCAAACTATCTGGAAAACAAGCAAGTAACACTTGGGGCAAGGAAACCGAAGGCTTCTCAACATTATGGACTGATGAAAAAAATTAATCAGCCAGGGGAGTTTGATAGAATCACAGAATATCCTGAGTTGGAAGGAACCCACCAGGACCATCAAAGTCCAGATCCAGTTTGATCACAAGCCAGCTTTCCCTCAGTCCCCATGGAAACAGGGAAAAGCCAGTGTTCACCCTAAGAGACTAATAGGATGCCTCTCAAGTCCTGTGTTCAGTTTTGGACCCCTCGCTACATGAAAGACATTAAGGCATCAGAGCATGTCCAGAGAATGGCAATGGAGCTGGCAAAGGGTTTGGAGAACATGTCTTGTGAGGAGCAGCTGAGGGAACTGAGGATATTTAGCCTGGAGGAAAGGAGGCTCAAGGGGACCTTATTGCTCTCTACAACTCCCTGGAAAGGAGATTGTATCCAGGTCGAGGTCAGCCTCTTCTCCCAAGGAAGGAGCGAGAGGACAAGAAGAAATAGTCTCTAATTGCATCAGGGGAAGTTTAGATTAGATAGTAGGAAAAATTTCTTCACTGAAAGGGTGATTAAGCATTGGAACAGGCTGCCCAGGGACATGGTGGAATCGCTATCCCTGGGAGTGTTCCAAAGATGTGTGGATGTGACATTTAGGGATATGGTTTAGCAGTGAAACAGCAGTGTTAAATTAACAATTGAATTTGATGATCTTAGATATGTTTTCCAACATAAATGATTCTATGATACAGTGAGCTAGCTCAGCCATCAAGTAGCCACGCTGAACATGCTGAAATTCAGCCGGATTCAAGTTCTACAGGTAACTGAGACTAAGGACAAATGGTGAACCTAAGTCCAACACAATGGCAGTCTAACAGGAGTCTCATGGTGAAAAATGGCAAGATGAGAATCTTAAGTGACTCAACTGGCAGCTGCTGCACATGGTAAGGAAGCAAAGTGTGTGAACCACAGAGAGACTTAACAGGAAAATATCTGACAGATGGAAGCAGCAGCAAATCCCAACCAAGGTATGTCTCCCAAGAGCAAAACAGATTGGCCTGAAGAGCAGAATATGTGATGATCCTGAGATTGACTGGCTACAGTATGGCAGCAGTAAAAACATATTCCTGTAAGGAACTGTAGCCTATGAACTTCTTACTGCCCCACAAGTCAGCATATACTGGCTCAGAAGACAAACCCTCAAAGAAAACTGGTCACATCAAAGATACAGGAACTTGCATGAGATTTCAAAGAATTTCCATGATTTCCATGAACTACCAGAAGGCAGAGTCTGAAAGGGGTTAGAATAAGTCAGTCTGAACACACATCATCGAAGTGTCAGCAGCACACACACAATATCTTCATTAATAATTCTCCTAAAAAGAAGAGAGGATTTTTGGAAACTATGAGCTTTCTTCTTTTGTTATCCAGGATTTAGTTACTGAAGTGGGATTATAAAATATATATTCATAGCTGGCCTTGACAAATCCTTGTTATTTGACTGGCTGTGTGTATGTCATTTGTCACCAAAAAGTGGCCATTTCATAAGTAGAGCACATCCCTTCCAGGCATCTTTTGTGTCATCCACTCACATGACAGCTGCAAAGGATTTTCATTGCAGTGACACTCAGAAAGGAAGGACATGCAGAAGAGTTCGACACAACTACTTTGATTTCTAAGCATGTTGGCTCTTGCTGATTTGTGAGTAATGCAAATGTTTTGCTTAGTAGGCTGAGCTCAACAAGAAAATAACGGGGTTTCCTAGTGGACACGGAATATTTTGGCTTTGAATTCTGATACTGCATCTCTTCCGTAGCACAGAATTTTGTAGTCTAGACAAGAGCATTTTTGGGTCAAAAAGAAAGCAAACTTCATGTGTTTATAATGGAGATTATACCTAAAGCTGCATGCACTCATCTACTGGGCAGAAAGAAGTCACTGCAAACATGATACTCATTTCTGCATGCCAAATCAGCTTCTTCCTTGAGTTATCCCCTTATCAGTGGAAGATGGCATACTCAACAAGTCTTCATGAAAGAGAATATGGTGAGGAGTTCTGCATATTTCCCCTGTCCCATGAAGGCATGAAGAGATACTGAAAATTCCTGGGCCAAACTTGCTTATTTCCGTTGGAGGCAAAAGAACACAACAGTGCTTTTGCTCCTTCTTACCCTTTAATCTGAAATTAACTCAAAATTTCTCCTTCACATTTTTGCTTCTGTTTTAAAGTGGGCTTGAATGGGCCACAGAATTGTGGTGTGTAAGAAAAGCAGAATTCCCTGAGGTGGTGGTGTGAGAGGTGTAGAGGACAAGAAGATATCTAAATCAATCTTTCTCCATTGTTCTGCTCTTCCTCACACACTTTCTTGAGAGGCATCTTTTAATGTCCTGCCCCCAGGTAGATTTTCAGCACATCAGCTCTCCTGTGCTGGGAGTGCTTCCTAACATCTGTTTCAGATTTGTCACTCCTTTGTTTCCATTTATGTCCCTTCTCAACCATTATTTGTTTTAGGCTGGAAATATTAAATTGTATAGAAAATATCCGAATAGGCTATGACTCGTGTATGCGTGAGGTAAATTTTATTTTAATTGTTGTTTTCTGTCATATTAAATGCAGGAGGTTCAACTGCTTTGTGGAAAGGGGAGAAAATATTTTTGTCTGTCTTCATTTAACAAAGCAAAGTCTGTAGAAAGTATCTGTCTTTTTACAGAGCAGCTATTGCAGCCAGAAAAACACCACGAGGTTTTGAGCTCAGAGTCCTCATCACATCACCCTGGTACCATCAAATCAGCCCTACTGCAACTAAATGAGCCAATTTAGATATGTAGCAATTTTTTATTCTAATGAGTCTCTTGATTTTTGCAGTCCTCACAGGATGACAGTGCTGTGGGAACTGCACCTTAAGGAGGTCCTGGTACATATCTTGGGGTCTGATTTTTAGATTATTGGGGTTCCCATTAGTGCTCGGGTGATCAATGGGTACCCATATGTTGAATGAAAACACTGGAATTTTTTGCGGATCCTCATGGTTATCAGACAACAGAACAACTTTGCATGGTGTTAAAAAAATAAGATGGCAACACAGGTGCTTGCTTGTTACAGTGTATGGAAGCAATCCAGTCAGTGCAAAATGAGAGCTTAATCTTGAGCAAGTATGACAAATAATTAAAAAGTAAAGATTTGCATTCTGGATGAAACAGGTAAACCTTGTACTAAGTATCCAACATAATGCAAAGCAAGACAGCAAAACAAAGGCATGTGTACAACCAAGAGATCACTTCAATTTCTGTTCATGTTCACATTTTATTGATGAGAATTTCTTTTTTCTTTTCCCGTTCTCTAATCTTCGTGCATATATTTCTAGCTCAGTCACCTATATCTGCCAAAATGAGAGGGAGGCAGCAGAAGTTAGAGGAGAACTGGCTCTCATGCCGTTTCCCAGTCTAAAATATTTAATATACCCAAAGGTGGTGCACAAAAGTTAAGAATGTGACTTATACTTTGGGGAACAGAGGTCATCTGGCAACCAAGAGGGGTAAGCACCTTGCTGCTGGCAAGACTGTACTGTCTTTTTCCAGTGTAGCATGTCTAGTATTTAAGCTTTGCCCCGATTCCAAACGTGGGTCCAAGCCACATCCTGTTCAATAGAATTAGCAGAACTTCTGCATAACTTCTCTGTGGGGCCATTCTTAAGTTCCACACTGGTAGGACATCAGTAGCTCTGTACCACAAACATGGTTTTGGCTGGGGTGCAGAGGCAGCCTCCAAAGCAACTTGCTGCATTCTTTGGCAGACAAACTACAGAAGCATATGGCACTGAGTTACTTACTGGATAATATTAAAAATAGGATAAGGCTCTGCATTTTAACTGAGGAACTATATTACTGCTCATTAAACACTTCAGAAATGTCCATCTTCATAAATATAAAATATAGAATTACATATACCAAAGAAAGGCATTATTACAGCTCCTCAAAATGAAACCTTCCAGGTTTTAAAATGCTTAGTAATACTGGCTCACTGACATCCTTCTTTTGACCTTAAAACAATTTTTTGTTGTTTCCTTTAAATAATTTAGTGAGTGATTGCTCAGTGGTGATGTTTAAATAAAAACACAATGTGATAGTTAATCTGCAAGACAGATGCTATTAATATTGGAGGGATGTAGTTTCAGAAGTATTCTGCCTGAATCCAAAGTCCTAAGCTGGATATAAATAGTGGTGGATTTCCCTTATGTGGAAAATGTAATAGCCCCATTAAGCATGTCTTCACTGCAGAGTCAGGCAGTACATTGACCCCCAGCTCTGAGTACCAGCTTTTGCTGAGATGAAGTGCAAGGAGCCTGACTGCCAAGCTGTTCTGGGCTAATGAATCCTCGTTAGCTTGGTGCTCCCTTGGGTATTTCTGTTGGCCTTCACAGGGCATCTCACCTAGTCCTTTCTATCTGCAGTGCATGGAGCTGTCTCAAATCTAAGTTAGTTGGTCTCAGACCCTGAGCACCTTTGAATAGCTGAGTTACATAGCCTAACCATAATTATTTCAAGGAAATAATAAATTAAATAATAATGAAATAATCAATGACATTATCTGGATATGTAGCAACAAGGAGTGGGTAATAATGACCACGGCATGGCCTTGGAGAGGGCTCCTAGCTTAAGGTCACTTGCCAACAGCCAAGGAAGAAGTGTGGTGCCTTTGTGAGGTCTAGCTGTTTCTGAGAAACCTCTGTTCCTGTGAGCTAGGTCCTCACCAGTAAACAGGGAAAATGAGAACGCTGGATGAAGGTGTAAAGCTGTCACTAACTTCTCTTTCCAACTTCATCACCCTTCAGAGACTGACAGCATCAGAGTTTTTGTGTGGGCATGACGAATGGAGTAAAATGCAGAGCTGAAATAAGAGTCAAAAAATAACTCCACTTTGAAGACATACTGTTACATGGGGTTGTTATATGGCCAAGTCACTCTTCCCAAATGCCCACAGTTTCAGGATAAGATGGAAAAGATGTTTCTGTATATGTAAGTGCCAACAAAATGCTGGCAGGTATATACTGCCTTCCTTCCAGCCCACCCTTCTCTCTTCCCTAGAGAGAAGAAATATTATAACTGCTGCTACTTTACATTGTAGGCTATACTTGCAGCTACACATTCAATTATTTTTAAACTGTTCCAGTGACAATTCCTATAATGGGCTCTATTTTCCCCTTTGTCCTTTGGGGTTTTTTTTATTTTTACAAACAAAATAAAAGATGGATCGGCTAAAGATCTTTGGTTAACTATTATTGGCATACAGTAAATTCAGTAATACTAGAGTTAGTCCTGGAAGGATGTTAATAAGATTACTCATATTACCTATGCACTTAATAAATTTTTGCTGGCTACTGCTGGATGCTTTGTAGCTCTAGAAACTTATATTTTAAGTTCGGGCAATTCCCAGCTCAGCACTGAAGGGAAGGCTGATTCATCCATTACTTACTGCCTGAAGTCTGGGACCTGCAGCTGCAGCTTCCTTGCTTTTCCAGAGTCATCTTTGCACAAAGCACATTGGAGTCTCACATACGACTTAGCAAAGGATTTTCTGTGCTGAGGAGGTCCAGAGCTACCATCCAAAGCAGCAATTCAGCCAGCAGAGATGTTACACCAGGACACAAAGCAGGGTATGCAAGTGCTAGATGTGTTTCAGCTGTCTCCCCCTCCACAAAAGAAGAACATATTTTACTTTTAACACAGGAACACGTCAGTTTCAGGACCTGATTGATGGTGGCATGAAAGCTTCTGCTGGCACACAGAGAAGGGCAATGATGGTGTGGGGTGAGAGGGAGGAAGGACTGATGCTTTTCCATCACTGGCAGTGTTTGTGAACCAGGAGCCACTGCGTTCTCTGCCCCACCATCCCTTCTGTAAAAAGGGGTGGTAATACTCCTCTTCCCCACAGGAACTTTGAAGATTAATGCATTCCTGCTGCTGAGGAGCTCAGATGCAAGAGATATACACATATACACCAGATCAGGCCTCCATTGGGAATTTGGGGACTGTATCTCAGCTGTTCGTCTCACATTACTTAGATAAGAAACCTAAAAAGTTTTCTTCAGCTCACCTCTGTATCATGTCCAGGATATTGCAATCTTTTTTCTTCTTCTTCTTCTTTGATGGTTGTTTTAAATATTGGGGGAATTCAGAAAATAAAAAAACTGTGAAAGAAACTTTTCAGTGCTTTAACACACTGTATTTTTCCCAATATTTTGGCCAAAAGCAGTCTCATAATTGGACACTAAACTTCTCACTGTACAAAAAACCTCACATATTTCACTGAATTTATTGTCTGCTGAAAAATCTTGTAAGAGACATGTAATTTGGAGGCTAGTCTGAAACATCTGTGTTTAAAGACTTCAATATTCTATCAATATTAATAATGATGGTAGTATTTACAATAGGTATTTGCACTACTGAAATACTGAAATATTTACAGTAGATTTTTGCACTTCTGAAAGCTGTGACAATGCAAGAGGATTTGGAAGCCAAACCCAAAGTTAAGGCCCGAAGTGTTTTTCGTGGTGAATGAAGCTGGGAGTATTCCTACAGTGAGAAACTCTGAATGCTCTTAAAATACTACCAGTGTTTTATATCTAGGTGATGGTTAACAAGGGGACACAACAATACATTGCAAATGCTGAAAAAGTGATAACACTAAAGGAAGCAGAGATACTGTGATAATGGAAGAGAGAACAAACGGAAAGAATAAGATGAAAAGAAGAACAGTGCAATTCAGTTTGTGGGGAAAGAATGTTTGAAATTACTTGGAAAAAAAGTCTCCACTGTTCTGTGATTAAACTCTCCATCTTGAGTTTCTCAAATCGTTCTTTTTTTTTCCTGTGAAACAGTACTATGATTTGATATGTTTTCTGCCTTACTGATACAACAATAGCAACCTTATTGTTTTCTGATATTTGGATCTTTTCTCAAAATCTTCTAATACAGAATTTCTGCACAGTAAAATTAGTTCTTCTGCCATCATATTTACTTTTCATAGGTACTTTTTACAGTCTCACAAATCCTTATCTGAATATCACTGCTCTTGGGAAAAAGGCTGAAATAATCCAAATGTTTCTACCAAAAAACTGGAGCTTAAAATGAGTGAATCACATTTAGTAATTTGACAAAGTAAAGTGAATGACAAATGTGTTATAAAACTTCATTTTTGCCCAGAGTACACCCCATTGCTACATGTACACATTAGTGATATATGCTAATATTAAATATGTACAGGGTGAATACCTGCAAATGTAGCCCATCTTTCTGCCAGTAAGTCAGTCTAATTTCTACAAATACATTTCTTGTTTATAGCATTTACCAAAGAGTTTCCAGAAATTGATTCTACGTGGTATTTGCAAGGTACTTGGTATGACTAATACTTTATGTTTTATTATCATTCATTCATTGTTGCTTAAATGGAGAAGCTGAAATCTCTAACGTGTTAGTGTTGGTAAAGTACTTGGCATTTCTCTTCCTGCCACTGCTTTTGCAGCGAAAAACCATTAGTGCAGTAACAATGACCATGTATGGCTTTATGCAGTTTCTAAACTGAATGCTCTGATAAAGACGCAAATTTTTCTTACTAAAAATTTAGTTTGTCATGCACACCTCTACCTACACACAGTCTTCTATCTCCATTTTGTAGCAGAAATATTTTTTTTAAATTATGTACTTCTTGCAGAGGTTTGTATTTTGTCATTCACACAACAAAAATTCAAAGATTCATAGTTGTCTTTTTCATAACTCGTTTGCCAAAAACACCAGACTAACATAAGAAACAAGTCAGTCTTTTGAAATGCTTTTTATTCACTCTTACAATACATTTCAAAGCCATTAGAAGCTAATCTGACAACACTTTTATGTGATATGGTTGTCAGTGGGGAAAAAAAAGAAAGGCATGGGAAAACAGTTGGAAAAACCTGAAAATAAGAGGCTTCAATATAGTTGGGAACAGCTGCTAGTGAGATATGTGTGTGTACAGAAAATGCACTGCCCTAAAGGATCAGGATTTTAATAGAGGTTGCATAACATTTTAAGTTATGTTGTTCCGTGCCTTTACTGTTACTGTATTTGCAATAAGAAAGTCAGAAAACAACAGCTTGGTGAGGCAGATTGTAAATTAAGAAATTCAAGCCCCATTTCGAATGGGTGACTTAGGGCATAAGTAACACCACCCATTCTGAAACAATGGTTAATGTGTAGCAAAAACCAAATGGCAAGACTTATACAGGACTCTGAAAAGTCATCTTGAAGTTCCAGCACCCACTTGGAGCACTTCCCTTGGTGAAGGTGAATGGCTGACATTGTATGATTGGCCAGTGACAAGACCCTAAAATTGTTTCTAGTTCTGGCCTAATTAATGCATCTACTATCTATTTTCACATCTAATTTTCACTTAACTGTCCACTCTGCTCTAATTATTATTATTATTATTATTATTATTATTATTATTATACTACACTGAAGTAATAAGTATTATGGAGGAATTCTCTTAATTTAGTTACATAGGTTTTGCACAATTGATCAAACCAGTTTTCACATGCATCACAAAATGTCACACACTTTGGGTAAATTAGTAGTGAGATGTTGGCTCTGTGTGTTACAATACTAGAGTTGCAGAAGTAGTACAGACTTCTGAATAGTTTGGAGAGAGTGCTTAGTATGACCTGAAAAGCACTGAGAATTTGTGTTCCCTGGGCTCAGTTACTTCCGAAGCTGAAAGTGTCCAAAACTGCCTACAAAAGTTGCCATTTTTAAATAAAAAGGCTAAATTAAGAAGTTGCATGTGTTTTGCTGCTACAAGGTATGTTTTCAAAAGCCACTGAAGGAATTTAGTTGCTTCACTGTCTGATGTTGATGACAGCACACACCTCTTTGAAAAATCACTCTCTGTGCTTTGCCTATGTTAGAGTTCTTCAGCTCCATAATCTCCCAGAGTGTACTGTTATTGCATTTTTGACAGCTGGTTCACATACCAAAAGTGATGTAACCCAGCTGACCTTATATCCTTTGCAGGTCATGCATGATTCTTGTATTCACAGTTTAATAAAGCTAGGAAACAAGACTTACAGAGAAATACATCCTTCCCTGGGCAAAGTGGGTTGCAGCAGCTCTTAATTGTTTTAATGATATAATGAAAACAGCAAGGTATCTGTCTGTGTGGGTTTTCTTTTTGTTTGTTTTTTTGTTGTTGTTTTTGTTTCTTTTTTCTTTTTTTTTCTGTAGTAAGCCACCATGCGGATTTTGATTCCTTCTCAGAAGAGAATATTTAGGCAGTCACAATGGACATGGCAGGTAGAAAGTCAGTCTTCTCATTTCAACTCTTGTTCACTTATTTTTACATCGTTTTAAGCATGTGATTTTGTAATTTCTTTTGCTTCCCATCTCCCAAAACACAGTAACTCTCGAAGTCTAAAAATCACCAAACAGAAGTGGTTTTACTGCTGTTAAATGACTCTAGAGTGACCAAAAATTCCTTTAGTTAAGATTTCTTCTTCTTTTTTTTTTTTTTTGCATCTTGGTGCTCTATTTTCTGTTGGCTTTTATCAACATTTTTTGTGTTAATTTTAATTAGCTCCTTAGAATTCTTTAACAGAGGATTAGGTAAAGTCACATGCAAATGTGCTGCTTTACTTTGCTCAAAAAAAAAAAGAAAAGAAAAAGACAGTGTTGATAATTTCAGCTGTGCCTTTATGCATTACGAAATATCGTAGGAGGCTATGCCTGCTCTAGACGAGGTCTTGACTAAATGAGAATTATGGATAGTATGCAGGTTCTTTGTCCCTCTCAGACACACAAACTTTCCAAGAGGTTTTCCCTTTCTTCTCTCTGCTGTATGATCTTGTTTTTATTCATCCACTTCAGTGTCTGGGATGATGGAAAATGTTAACCCTCTCAGTAGCACAGCCCGAGTCTCTGAAACAGCCTTTACCTTGAGTTGCCCTGACCGTCAGAGTGGGAAGGAAACTGGAAGACACGAAGGAGCAGTGACAAAGGAAAACAGAGAGGAGCAAGAGACACCAGGCAGCTTTTTGACAGCTTAGTGCATTGCACTGACACAAGACTCTGATGACTTCATTACTGACTGACTTTCTTCTGAGTGGAACTGATATGCCTGCAGTCGCAGTGCAGGAAAGCAGTTTAAATGCCAAAATAATTCAGCAGGCTTTGCCCACTTCAGTTTTCCTTAGCTATCTAGTTGTGAAGGTGCAAATACTGTAACCCCGGAGGGATTTTAGGGATCATTAGTAGCGTAGAAGGCTGAAGTCATGAGTGACACTTGGCCTAAAGCCTGCGACTGATTGGTAGTCACAAATGTGGTTTTCAGCTACAGAAAAGGAGTGAGATCATCATCGTTAGAAAGGAAGAGAAAGATGGAAACAAGATGACTTTTTCAGAGTGAGTTCAAAGTTTTGTACCTGTGCTTTCAGCTTGTGTTGCTGAAAGATTTAAATATAATGTAAAGAAAGTCACGATAGCCACAATTAAATTAAAAGAAACCCAGAGACTAGAAAGATTGACAGAACCATGGGTAACACAGTGAAACTTCACTGACCTTCAGTTAATTTGTTCTTATGTTCCTATTAGTGAAGCCAAAAATATGTTATTTCAGCAGTATTAATTTCACTAAACTTATAAAGAAAATATAAATGAGAGCAGGAGGGAGAAATTACTAGTAGTTGACTTCTAGAAATAATTTCCGGTCACAACACAGTCACTTTATGAACTGTTTCAAAAAAATAACCTCCCACCAAAATCACAGTATATAAAATACTTGTCTGTGTACTGAAAAAGTCCTCACTTTACATTTCATTCTGCAGGATAAGCTGCTTAAGTCCAGCTGCAACCTTTGGAGCATGACAAACCTTAAAAAAAGATAACTGAAAGCACTCCAAAGTAGGAACAAGGAAGAAAGAAAGAAATTATTTTGTTTGATGGAACAAGAAAAAAGGTGGAGTGGGGGAGGGAATTAAGTTTCTTGAGGTCATGTAAGGGTTTTCGTTATTAGTTTGCTCAATATACAGCTCCATTCACTGTTTTCACACGTTTCATTGGTGAAACTTTAGAGGAAATACGAAAAAGCAACTTCTTTTCCTAAAATAATAAGATTCACTGCAGCCTCTAACAAAATTTAAAGGATCAAAACAAAGCAGATGAAGACCATAGGTCACTTATCAAACCCTCCGAAAGGCAAGTTGCATTGCTGCAGTTTGCCCTGCCCTGCTTAGCTGGTCCAGGTACAGTGAAACCAGCCACAGAGCAGGAAGTGAGGGGATTACGGGGACACAAGGAGGGGAAGAATGTTTTCTACACCTAAGACCTTAATTTTTTTTGAGAGGAAATTATAGGATCTTTTGATGTGCAATTGGAAGCTGAGATGAGGGTCTATTTGGATGAGAAAATAGCTTTTATATTTGATTTTCGACGTTGTCCAGAACTTCAAAATGAAAGCACAGAGTTGTAAACCACTCTAAAATTTACTAATGAAAATCATAACTGTTCTGAATTAGAGAAGGATGTGTCCCCTTTATGTCTTTGTCTTGTAATTTAATTAAATTAGCTTCCTTTGGAAGCACTAATTAGGGCATGACATTAGTCATTTACTGAGTTCATTCACATGAAGACAATAACACAACTCCAGAGACTTGGGACAATAAAGAGAGTAGTAATACCAACTGACCTTTCTAATGTCTTTCTTGTCCAGTTTGAATCAATGAATACATTGGGAATCACCAGCACAAGCCCAAGAGCTTTCTCCTGTTCATCCCCACCTGGATGTTGCTGCAGGCAACATAAAAAATGAGACACAAAGGGATGTCCACACAGTTCCCACACCTTTGCACAACCCCCCTGCCAAAACTTTGTAGCTCAGGCAAGACAAAGACATTCATTCTGGTGAAATGGGTTGTCAGATCAGGCTAAACTTCAGTCCTTGCTGAGTGTTTGTGCCCTGCTCAAAGAAAACCTTCTAGAAATAACTTGCTCCGTTGCCTTGGGTGGCTGTCGGCACAGGCCTTCCCCAGAGCCATTCTCAAACGTAATATAGAATATAGCTTCTATAGAATATGATTCTATAGAATCATAGACTGGTTTGGGCTCTAAAGACCTTAAAGATCATCCCTTTCTCACCCTCTCAGCCAGGTGCACGGACACCTTCCAGTAAATCAGGTAGGTCAAAGCCCTTTCTCACCCATCCTTGGACTCAAGGTCTCATTGCAGTAAAATGCCAGGGCTACAGCCTTCATTGTCAGCTAAAAACTTTATACCCTCTCTGGCCAGAAATGAAAAAAAGGAATAAAAGTATTTTAAACCTGACTGTGATTTTGTCTGATATATAAGCAAAGTTAATGACAGGCAAAAAAGCAGGAATTAATAGAGTGACGGCTAAAGGAAAAGGCTGTAAAATAAGGGGAAGGCAACACTGAGACAGCAGAATGTTGCCTTTTAAGGGAGCTGTCTTGGTAAAAACCCCAAACATTCAAATAATAAATGAAGACTGCAGGTGGGAGTGTTGATGCTCTGATATCATAAAATTTTGTCATGTCCAGAGTTGCCATTGTCAGCACCTACAGTGAAGAGATTGATTTACATCCAGTGAATGCACTAGCAACCTAATAGTAACATATGTTTTCCAAATAGGTCACTCTGGAAAACCTGGCTTTATTGTAATTATATGTGCTCATTGGACCTACCAGCATCTTGGATCACAGGCTGTACTCGTAAATCATATTGTATTGCTGATTTTATACATATATTGTGATTGTAATTTATGTGTCAGTTTATACTTATTCCCATGCTTGACATTATTCTTCACTATGAGAATGATTTATATTTTTTTCCCAGTGTTTTTATGACCTTAATAAAGATTGTCTTACTACAAAGTATATTATTAGTGTATGGACCTATTGGGCAAAGGTGATGTTCAGAGAAACATGACTCAAATTTTTCAGATGCTCCCATCTTTTGGATTCTTTGTTTTCTGAGTTCAACACATAAGGTAAATCATACAGCTCAGATCTCATGGCCAAAGCAGAGTCAGAAAAGATGCCTTTGAGGAACTTCAGTCTTCGTGGAATTGTCACCCCCAGGGGTTCAGGACACAGTTCTCTCTGGATTTGCCCTCTAGACCAAAACAATGCCCACCCCAGCCTTGCTTCCACAAACTTGTCTACTTCCCATTTGCCTCTGATGGGGTTTCCAGCAAGAAGGTCTACAGGTCCTTACAGAAATCCTTCACTCTCTGGTATCCTGGGATTTCAGGATCTCTTTTACTCTTACTGGCACTGAAGGGAGTTGAGAAACTTGGTCACTGATGATGATTCTTCTCATTAACTTAATCCATTTAAAAGCCTCTCTTTTTATGCGAGGGAGTTTGCACTCCTGACTGTTGAAGATGACTTAATTCAGCCAAGACTCTCAGGGCCTGCATTTTGGAGGTGTTGAGTGCTACAACCTGAAGCCAGTGGAAAATTCCACAAGGTCAATTAACTTAAACAAGGTCTATGAAAATTTGCTTTAAGTGCGCCACAACAGGCTGAAACTATAGAAAAAAACAGACCTGAAAAAAGCTGAAAAGCATATTTTGTTAGGGTTTTCTTTAAATTTAATTCTAGCAGGGAAATAATACATAGAGAAATAAATTCCACAGGTAGTCAACTTAGCTACTTAAGTTACAAGTCTACTAAGATAAGAATTTCTAATCTCTCTCTTCTCTTACCAAGCAAATACCCTTTCAGCCATGTACAGTAGGAAAAAATGCTGTTATCCTAAAGGGTTAAATGAAAAGTACAAAAATTATTTCTTAAAGTATTTCAGGCTATTTTATGTTTAACATTTTTGTATTTTTGTTTTAATTATATTTACTACATAACTTACAGTAAATAAATCAGTTTATTTGCATATATATTTAGAAACCTTAAAAAGGCAGAAAATTCTAAAAGGAGAACTTGAGGCTAAGCCTCTTGGAAACAGGAACTAAAATTCATCTTTTTCTTGATTTTGGACTTTATATACAACACTTTATATACAGTACAGTCATAAAGCAGGAGCTTTGTGTGGAGGTTCATCTCCACTCCAGAAGTGTAAGAGGACTTAGGATACATAATACTACTTCCATTTTGGTAGACTGCATTAGTTATTATGTTATTATGTGCATTTTGCATTGAGATTTTGCACTAATATCGCACTGGTTTGCACAGATACTAGGATGTGTAGGGCTGATAACAATGCAACAAAGATCTGGGGATTTTTTATATTTTCCAGGCAGAAAGGGGAGGGAGAGGACCTGTTCACGCACTGGCTGTAACCAATCAAGTTCTGCATGATGCCAAAAAATTAAACACAGTAAAGCCAGACCCTGTTAGCAACGAGTTGATTGCTTTAAATAAGGGAGATTTCCTGAATGTTTAAATTGAAACTTCTGCTATGATTAAAGCAAAGAGAAGTACCAGGATGCTTCCTAACCATTTAGTTCCTAAAATTCTTGTGAGGTCTGGAGATGACAAATTCAATTCTGATGTGCTGTGTTTTACACTCTGCAGGCTGTACTAAAAGGTAAAACTAATCAAGCTTGGGTTTCCCATGGGCTGTGCTTTAAGATGTTTTCTTATTTAAAGTCATGAAAATATGTTAAAACCCACGTAGACTGGGTGAAGTTTATATAAGGCAAAATGTATTTGACTATGCTTTTGCAGAGTGTGTATATTTTCACTTTTCATTATTTTTTTGTTTGTTTAATCCTTCATCCTGCTTAAAACTATATTCCAACCACATTTGCAGACTGAAGATGAGGAAGAACAGCTTATAGTTCTCTCAAAATATTACTTAGGACTATTTTGGTAGTGAATTGAATTTCTTTTGTAATATTTTAAATGCAGCAGAAGACAGAGTAGGCACATACTCAACAGTAAACTTTTAATTACAGGGGACAAAATATTCCTTCTGTTTATACTCTTTTTAGTAAAAGAGCATTTTATCCCCAGCCCTGTACTTTAAGGGAAAGTTTAAATCCGCCTACAACAATCCTTCCTCCCTATTTCAAATGCCGCAAAATGAATAGTCAGATGGAACGTACCTAATTAATCATCATACGTACATACTGAACTCTTTATGCAGCAGGAAAATGATTGAAATGAGTCTTTTCAGAAGATCTGTCTTCATCGGGAATCACTTCTGAACTGATTACGAATGTATTCCTCAAACATATTTTTGAAATGATAATTTTAAAATTTTCTAACTGAAAATTATGTTTCCCATTGTGAATAAATTAAGCACTATTTCTGCGCAGCCACATATTTCACAATATAAAATGATCTCATCAAGATTTCTTTATCCCACCAGAAGAAAGATTCATCTTTAAATCTTCTGAGCCTCAAAAGTTTTAAGGCTGGTTTGAATTGCTATATTGTTTACATTTCCAAAGTTTAGCACTTTTCATTATGCTGATTAATTGTGGAGATATTCTCTTCTGTTCATAATTAAAGTCTCTCCATGCAGCATCTCTGATATGGTTTCCAAGTTTGGGTTGGAGAGAAAGAAAGCAGAAGTGTATTTTGAAGATTTATTATACCATAAGTGGTCCTTTACCTAATGACTGACAGATGGATGATGAGTATTATTTAACTGCTTGTGTCATCATTTTGCATTTTGCTTGAAAGCCTAAAGTATATTCATAGCAAATTGAAAATACAGACATAGAAAATTCATGTTTAGACAGTCTTCAGACTCTATTTCAGTACACATTTGGCTTTGGTAATCCCACAGGAACCCCTACTGCTATTAGTAGATATCTATATGGAAACCAGAAAAGTATTTTAAAGGCACAAAACGCTGTTTTTTCTAAATGCAATTGTTTGAACATGAGTACACATGCAGTTGGGATCTAGGTTTATATTTTCTCATTCTTGCCAGCTTTCACTGAGTGATGTTGAAGTTGCTGAGAAACTGTGCCATTATTAATGCAGCCTACATGTTGGTTTTAAATAACATTTTCCATAAACATGGTTGTTTTGATTGGTATACCCTAAAGATCACCTGTTGACAAGTGAGCACTGGAATCCCTTTAAATTACACTCCAATTAGTCCATATGGTAAGTGACAGTGGGGTGCTGCTGTGAGCTCCGCCCTCACGGGTCTGCCTTACACTGCCAAGTGCAGGAGCTGGGATCACAGAATCACTTGATGGCCTTTATGTATGGCTGCATTTAAGATTAGGATGGTTTTTGGGCTTAATCCCATGTAATCAGATTGTGCTCCTGTGCTCTTGTGCTCCTGTGGAAGTAAATGACGAACATCCCTTCTGTCCAAAACAAACAGATACACGTGATTAGTGAGGTAGCAAATGGGTTTAGGACCCTTTCACCTGAACTCTGCTTGCTCATGGGGAAATTTAATTTTTCATAACCCACTAAAAACAGCCATTGGTATCTACAGCGAAATGCAAACTGGTATTGAAGGAGCAGATGAAAGAGGAAAGGTTGAAGCCTGCTGCGCTCTGTGGCCTGGACATGATGGTGAGAAGACACCAGTGAAGTGGCTGGCTAGAAATTCTCCTTGAGCCTCTCTGCATGTGGTCAGGGCATTGCAAAGACAGAACCCAGCAGACCTTTTCACCCAGCAATAGGACAGATGGTGACAGAGGTCTCTATGGCGAAGGAGCCTTCCCCTCTGCCATGCACACCTGGGGTACCTGCAGTGACAGCAGCAGCGAGCTGTGCTTGCCAGGGGCAGCCCTAGCCACTCAGACTGGCTGCCCACCGCTGGACCAACAGCCTGATGAGCATCAGCGTGCAGAGAAACCCCACGATGCCTCCATGGACCCATTGCAGCTCTACCTCTGGGGCTATCCAAGGCGAGCAAGGAAGCAGGAGCCGCAGCTGGAGACAATTACTGCCTCCACCCAGACTAAACAAAGGGCAGCCGAGCAGCCAGATCCCAGAGATAGAGACCGGAGAGACTTATCCCTTCAGCCTGGACCGCTCGCACGGGCGGGAGTTGTGCATGGCCAAGTGTGCGAAGCCCGCGAGTCTCAGATAATTGTGAATGACAGGGAAAGGCAAGGAAAGGGGAAAGAGCAAGTTTAGCTTTGTAAAGGCATAAAAGTGTCACTCCCTTGTGCAGCATTGTTTTATTCCCCACTCAGAGGCAGGTCTGACTCTACCCACATGGATTTTAGGCACTCTTTTTGGGGAGAAGAAAGGGGTTTCTGTGCTCTTTGAAGCCGATGTATGCTGGTCAGACAGGAAGCCAGAGCTTCTGTCAGTCAACAGCACATGCAAAATTTATCAAGTATATTACTTGACAGAGGTTACTCTGTCATTACTAGCTAACAGGGCTCTGCCAGAGAATTTTTTTATGGAAGCATGTGCTGTCAAAGGCAAAGTGTCCATTGATTGATTGCCACAGCTGACCTAAACATACAGGGATCACTGTGTAATAACCCCTTTATCATATATAAACTGCCAAATGCTAAGTTCAATAACACTAATGGTCTCACTTAAAGCCCCAAAGAGAGGCGAATTCAAAGGAGGGGGGGAAATGCCATCCTTTCTGTACCCAGTGCAGCGAGGCTGCCACTCAGGATGGAGAGGTGGGACTGTGGAGAAGGAGCAGCAAACCCTGCTGCCTGCAGTGGGCTCAAGGGAAAACACCATCAGCCCATAAGCTGAGCTTCCCACACCAAAAAATGTACTTATACATATGTATTGCTCAAAGCTCTATTATCTTCTAAACGGCATGCCATCGTTATTACAGAAATACTGTGAAACAGTCAAGTCCAGTAGATCCTAGGCCTGAAAACTGTTTGAACTTTCTCAAAGAATGGTAGGGCATTTCTTGAAGGAGTCTCCTGTCTCTGTTAAAGTTCCTTGATAAAAACCCAAACCAAGCAACAAAGAGAGCACAAAACCAAACAACCATCAACAAAACACAATCCCCCAACCACCAAAACAACAACAAAAAACAAAACAAAACAAAACAAACAAAAAAAAGCCACACCAAACCCCCAGAAATAGAGTAGCATTTACAGAATAGGGAGAAGTAAACTTTCTGAAGCTCCAGACTAGACTTAAAAATCTCTATCAGCTGCTTCAATGTATCCTTACAACTGCCTTCAGAGGTAGAAATGTAGGTGGAGAAAACAAGGCATGAATATTCCTTGTGTTGTACATTTCTTAGGGAAGACAAAAAAGGCCCAAATGAGGGAGGGGAAGACAGCTGAATGTAATGTAATGCTTGTATTGCAGACTATTACAATACCAAGAGTTTGAGAAATACGAAGTTTGATGGAGAGGCTGAACTTGTATCTGTTGCAGTTCTCAGAAATAGAAATTATAGTTTTTCTTTAAATGCTACTATGAGTTCTCGCTTCAGTTATTCCACAGCTGTTAAAATCTTCTGCCTAGATGTAAATGCATCATCTATTTAGACAGAGATCAGCGGTAATTTCAATAGCCAGGAGCCAAGCCCTTGTCCCCCTGGGGTCAATGACATAGCTTACTATAATAAACACATGGCATTGGCCTGAGAGTCCTGGTGGGGAGGTCTAAGGTCCCGTGGATCCTTCTGTTCTGTCACAGTGTGTCTTGGAAGACTATGATAGGACTGCAACTGGGGATGCACAGGAAGATTCTACATGAGTAAGAAGTCCAGTGAACAATTTCAGACAGAAACTACTTTGCACTGGGATTAGGTTTCTGCATAAAATATAACTTCTTTTTTTTTTTTTTTTTTTGGTTAAGCAGTCCAACTGTGGTTCTGCTCAAGCAAAGTGTTTGTGCAACCTGAACCAAATAGCCCTCGCCCATCTTGATACATGCACAAGGCTAGATCTCACTCACCACATTACAAATCATCTTTTGGAAAACAAATGAAAAAAACCAACAACAGTCCAACATTATTAATAAGTATTTTAAAATAAGTGAAAAAAACCAGCAGAAAATATCCAGGACAGATGCCCTCTGGATGCTGCACCTGTCGCTCTCTTGCCTGTTTAAGGGCAGTGCAGAGTAAGCACTGCTGTGAGCAGAGCCACGGAGGGGAGCAGTGTGCACTCTAGGGATACTCTAGCTCAGAGAGAGTTGAAACTGAAATTGGCAGGGCACTTTACTTCAGGGCCACCTTATACCTGTATAATGCAAGCAGGAAACATCCCAGCTCTGCAGGAGAGCCATTATGGGAACTCTGTACTACAGTGGGATTTGTAGGGCATGAATGAGGTGCCTTGGAGAGCCCAGTCAATCTTTCCAGCGGGGTCAGGCACTCAGAAATGTCACAGCTGCAAATCTGGGTTAACGTCACCTGGGCAAAATGTCCAATGAACTGGAAAGCATTTACTCCTTCTCGTTGAAACCATATACAAATAGATTTCCATGAAAGTGGTTTCCTAGAGTTTCAAGTTGAAAACAAAATTTAGTCAATGGATTCAGATAAGAATTTTTTGGCATATGGGATTCAGTTAAACCTGAAGTGAAATGCAGTAGTCAAAGATCCAGATGCAGTTCCCCAAACCCTTCCTGGTCAGCCAGTAACCTGTCAACTCCCCAGGTTATCCTGCTCTTTAGTACCAAGAGGAGACATTACCCACCTTACCTTGCCTTGCAGATAATGTCTCTGCCAGTTGCTGCTGGTAGTTACAAAGATAGGTTTGACCATCTAGGGTTTCCCCTAAAAGCCTAGATCTAGATCTAGCTACCTAGAGCTTCCAAATTTCACTTGAGTCTCTTGCCATTAAAAGGCAATCACAACTCTCTCACATGCAGAGTTCAAAATATAAAACAGCAAATACTTTACTAGGGGATACAGTGACAAATCATCAGTAACTCAACGATCAGGGGAGCACAGTACAAATAAGTGCCTCACAGAACAGGGACTTCAGCTGCAATGAATCACAACCACTACAATGCAATAACATTAATTTACAATATTTGTATGAGAAAATGCTTCAGTGGGACCTGGATTAAAGGCCAATGTGCACTGGGAAAATTTTGAAACATTGGAGGACATTATTCCTTATGACAGTAAGAAAATTACAGTCCTCTTGGTCAGATCTATGACATTTTTTTCATGTGCTTTCCATGTTCCAAAACCTGTTTTAAGCTGAAGTACTTAATATACTTCATCATACATGCTTGTTCATTTTTATTCACCAGTTTCTTGCAGGATGGTTTCTCTTACAGCCTTAAAAGAAGAGCTCAAGTCAAAATCAGTTTCAGAGCCTCCCTTCTCAACAAAGTCAGCCCTTTCATTCCTGCTGGAAGAGTCTTACAGTACCTGAAAGTTTGGACAAGTGTGGCTTGTGACAACCATTTCTCACCTGTCACCTTTCTTAAAAATAGCTATTGAGTCAGCCTTTCTTATGACTTCCCACTGGTGCTCAGTAACATTGTAAATAAACAGTAGTTGATTCTGATGATGCCCTGCAAATTCTGGCAATGTCCGCAGAGAATCCCATCCATCCGCTCATAGTGATTGATGCTCTCCATCTCATCTTTTATATTCAGACAACAAATTGTTGATAGTCTGTAGTCCTACATGCATGCATGGTCCCAGGTCACTCATAGTGGTGTTACCCACAGAAAACACAGGGGAGACTCCTGACTTCGGTACTTGCCCAAAATTCCACAGGGAAGAAGATGAATGTATTACAGAGCATGGCTGAGATGATGAGCTATGGAGCTGAATTTAGTGACTCAACCTCTTATTTTCTTCCGCTGTCATGCTCCTTTTTGTGCAAGTGCACTTTGAAAAAGATTCAGTCTCTTGTGGTTGACCTCTTAAACACGAAAAAGAGACAACAAAGACCTTGCCACATGGCTTTTGCCACTGGGTCTTTCATTGCATGCGGGGACATTGCAACCCCAGTGGTGTCAAACGCTGACTAGAAGAGTTAGAAATCAGGCATAAGCAGCCTTCCAGGTGTGGGGAGAGAGGCCCTCTGGGAAAGGATGCATAACACACACTTGGAGAAGAGTCAACCTCTCTGAGTCAGTGAGCAGCCGAAGGAAACAAAATGATGAAGGAGGCCTACATTTGGAAGCAGAATGGTGTTTCAGGATCCAAAATGCTGTGCATCAAGATCATCACCATAAAGCAAAAGGCCGAAGGGAAGCCGTGGAGAACTAATAAACACATGAAAAGCTGGCTCACAGAGGTACCTGGCTCTGCTGCAGGTATTATAGTCAATTTGCACATCTTTCTGAAGAGAGTTTTCAGAAACATCTTTTTGAGAAGTGAGCTTGCCAAAAATAACATTTTAGCAGCAGCACAGCTTGTCAAAACCAGCATTTTAGCTAGGGCAAGTACTCAGTGTGCAAATAATGTTTTTCCAGGAGCAAAGCTTCCCATATTGGAAGGTAGAAGCTGTTAGCACACCACTTTCACTAAATCCATACCTCCCCCCTTCTTTCTGATAAAATGTTATTTTCATCCATCTTCTCCCCCCTAAAAAAACATTATTTCTGGAAAGTTTCTACCCTTCATGCAACACTATTTTCCTCAAGCAAAACTCCTGATAAAACTCCACTTTCAGCAAGCTTTTCTCTTTAAATTGCCATGGTCCTCATGCCTGATAAAAAGGCATTTTCTGTTAAGGCTCCAATTCTGATAAAATGTTACTTTTTCCAAACTTTTGCTCCTGATAAAACATTCATTTTGCCAAGATTGGCTCCTGAGAAAATGTTATGTTTGGCAAGGGCTATTCCTGATAAAACATTTATTTTTGCCAAACCTCCACTTCTATTAATTTTTTTCCCCTCAAAATTATTATTATTTCCCCTAAAGCCTCCTTAGTGTAAGATATTGGACATGACACAGCAGTGGGTGACAGAGTATCACTTGCCAACCAGTCTTTTATCCACAGCCATGATCATTACCAGCGAGCCCCCTGGAACACTGACGTTGAATGCCTCTGGTACAGTGTGGAGGCCTTGGAAGGAACAATGAAAAAGATATTTGCACCCTTGTACTGAAAATGGGTTCAGTTATCATATTAGCTCCTCATATAAGGCAGACCCGGCCTTATTTGAAAATTAATCAAATCAGACTCACCAACAGGTTAAAGGCAAAACACTTATGAGGGTGTTCAGGATTTTCCAATTCTATAATATTTAACATTCCAGTGGGGTTAAATGAGGTTGTAGACGGGACCAGATCACTGCTTGTTCCCAGCACAGCCTTTAGACTGCCAGCAGTTCTGTGTCTATTCTGTCTCATTCTGCCCAAATTGACATCGGTATCTGCAACTCTGAACCCCCTATTTCTCAAAAATTGCTTCTCCCATGAGCACATGCACAAATCTGTTCCTGCCGTTGTGAGCAGGAACCGTGTGTGGGAAGAGGTGACACCAGCAAAGGGCACGGGCATCATGTTGGCAGAGGACAAAGGAACTGAAGTAACATATTCTGGAGCATACTGTCCCTTTGCATTATCATGTGTCCCTCTGTCTGACAGTGCTCAACCTGCATCCAAAGCTATTTGACTACTTCCATGTCAGCTGTCCTTCAAGAGCTAGCAACAAACCATCTGGTGATTCTTCCTATGTCTGCACAAAGTGCAGCTGATCACACGTGTGGTTAGTGGATTGTGGCACACAATGCGTGAGGAGAGGGTGAATGCCTTAGTCAGTGTAGCCCTGGAGAAGGCTCAGGTCTCTAAATGCTGCCTGAAACTATCTGAAGAGCAGTATGGAGGTGGATCCAGACTCTTCTCAGAAGAGCTCCTCTGCAAGGTCAAGAGGCCATGGGCACAAGCTGCAGCAAGGGGTATTAGATGAAAGGAAGAATAAATATCATCATGAGGGTGTCCAGGCACTGGGACAGGTGCCCAGAGAGGCTGTGGAGACTGTTTTTGGAAATACTCAGAACAGAGCTGGACACAGCCCTGAGCAGGACAACTTTTAACACAGTTCCTCTTTTAGAAGGAGGTTAGACCAGATTAGCAGACGTCCCTTCTGACCTAAACACATGATTTTCAGCATGTAGAAATTCATGTGTTCAAGCTGGAGCCCAGACAACAGAGAACGTTTTCGTCACAGTGAATAATAAATTTACCGTGTGCTGAGTTGAATGTTAGACTGTAGCTGGTACATTTTGTTTATTCTTACCAGTTAATATCTTTACAATGTTAGTATTCTTCTATTATTAACCTCCTGAAGGTTAGATGGAAGACAATAGGTAATTCATGGGATGAAGCATTAAAATTAGTAATTTTGATTAAATATCTAATTTATAAATCTTCAAAGACATGATTGAGAATTAAAAATGTTAAATTTCAGTGCAGTCTCACATGGCAAAACTTGAAGAAAGACTTTCATGGAGGCTATGGAAGAATGTGGGCAGAGGCAGGCAAAATAGCAGTAGCACCCTTTCCAGGAGCAAAACACACTTTGATCATTTTAAGCCAATTGAGAGACTGCCTTTTCAGGAAATGCCCACTGGTTCTGAGCTGAAGTTTCAGCAGCAATACTAGTTGGTCTTTCTTACCTCTGTACCTGTGTTTCTAAGCCAAAGAACTGTTCTGGTTTAGGGTTTTTTTTTGGCTTGTGATACATAAATTCATTCACCTCAGTGCTTGTACTGTGAGAGCTGATTTGGGGTGGGGCTGGCAAGCCACGAGTGTTGCATTCACTTTCTGGTCTGTCCTTGCAGTTCCTGTTCCCAGGATTAGGGGTACCCAAGACCTAGAGCCAGTGACGGGCAATTGTGGGACAATCTCTCTGTGTCACCGCTTAATTTAGGCACTGATAATGCAAGGCTGCACATGGGAGTGCCACCTGCAATGCTGGGCACCAGGCAGCCCATCTTTCACAAAGAGCAGGGCAGTGGGGAGAGTGCTGCATCCCAGGAGTGCCTTTGAATTGTAACCTTCTCCATCAGAAAAGTCTTGTGTATATTCTGGATAACAAAGATGAAGAGTAGCATATAAGCAACCACTCATGGACTGGCCTTGATGTCATCCCATTTTGCCAGCCACTGGGCTCAGTACCTGGCTAGTCCCGGAAATAATGAGCATGTGACAGAGCTGGCTCAATGTATCTCACTGCTCTCTTGCTCAGCAAAGAGAGAAGGACCCGTTTTCCTTACAGTTAGCCTTACATTTGTAAATGAGAAGTTAAAGGCTTATCTTACTACGAAGAATATGAAATAATTAATGAACCCTTTCTTGCTTTCTTGTACTCTCATATAAACAAAGTGACAGTGGAAAAGATGTAGTGACATGCAAATCTTCAAATTGTGAAGCTGCAAAATATGACAGTGCTACCTTTATTTCATAACAGAGACTGGAAAATCAGTGTTGATTCTTTCCCCCTCTCCACACCTCAGCACATGCAGATGTTGTTCTGCAAATTGAGTAAAACCCTGTATTTTTAAGAACTAGTCCAGAGTTCAGCATTAATCTCTCACTTCAGATTAGCAAATGTAATGATCCTTGTCTGGTTTCATTTGTATTATCTTTTCATCCCAGAATGGGAGCATTTTCTTGCCAAGAGAAGAAAAAAAGTTAAAATGCTTTCCAGGTTATATCATACTAATAAACCTCAGATCCATTACAGAGTGAAATGTTAACAAGTCAGTAATAATGATGAACAGGACTGCAATCTAGCAGCCCCTATGTTGCAATGAATTTTGTGAACAAAGAATTAGATTCAAATGCAGTTGCTGATTTTGAATGCCACACACTACAATGCTAAGCTTTGGGTACCAAGGTAATGCTCTGAATATACCCCAAACCAATATCCCCTTCTGAAAAGGTCAGCTATGGATTTTACTACACTGACATTTAAGTTAAGGTCATGTTGACCTTAGAGAAAGTTGCCTTTTGCATCCTTTTCATATTGGGCTTTTAGGGGAGAAATTTTATTCATATTAGTGTCTTGTAAATTTTTTTTTTTCTTTTGTAAGACATGGCCTCTGGATAGGCAGCTTCCTGTTATGTTCTTGCAGCATTTCCAAAATATTACCATGTGCTTCAAACATTTTTCAGGTTCCTCAAATTTCAACTTTTTTCAGTGTCCACACTTCCACACAAAACAAAACTGTTTAAATAGAGGATAGTCTTTTTGGCTGTTCAGGACTTGTTCTCTCAAACATTAGGCATGTGAATCAATACGATGTATTTTGCTGTATTGACACAAGTCTTTTCATACACTCTAATAAAGCTCAGCAATGTAAAAACTGTAAACACATTGACAGCCTATCCCACTGATTTTTTTCACTACTCACAACCTTGCTGTTTTCTGGATTCAGCATTGGGAATAGCCTTTCACTATCTAACAGTGGGAGTTAGAGTTTCCCTGAAATCTCTTTATGACTCACGTTGTTGGTCTATTTTAAGAAAGCCATCCCATTTCCAAAATTCAGTCACTTCTAATATCCCCTGCCATGTTCACCTGCCACTCCTGGCTGCTCTTCAGCAGCTAATCTGCACACCACATAGGCATTTAAAATTTGCAGTTAAACTAGGAATAAGATATCAGTACTTGGCATAGTTGATGACCTTTCTGATAATGACATAAACAGATTAAAAGGTATTCTTTCAAAAAGAAGGCACCCCCCCTCCTCCCAAAACACCAACAAGATTTTGCTTGTAGGAGTCATGCATCAGGTCCTGACTCATTTGCTATTCTAAATGGCTGACACAATTATGTTATGCTTAAAATATTAGCACCGTAAATAAAGCCATTAATGTTTATGTGGTTTTCTAGGAAGGCTTTTCTAAGAGATTTCATTTTTCTATCAATCCTTGTAGTAGACACAAGTCTAGAGGCACCCAATCTCTGTCTAGACGTTAATATCATACACATAAAGTTTGTATTCCATTTCTCCACGATAACCTATCTAGTCCACAAACAACATGGCACTAGTAGGAAGATATGAAATGTCTAGCTCTGCCCCTCAGGTCAAATCTTTTCAATTTGTCACAAAGATAAACAAAAGGAGGTTAATGTTAAAACCAACTAGACAGAATGAGAATCTATTGATTTTCTCTGTAGTAAATAAGCACAGGTCAGGACTAATGTTGGAAGTGTTCTTGAACAGTGTAAGCTCTGAATTCTCCACACTGTGAAACCAGTTTCTAACTCTTCTCTTGCTGAAAGAGGGAGGAAATGAAACATTGACACAGAAAAAAATCCAACCTTCTGTCACCTCTCCTGCCTTTTAATGAAGGGACCAGGTAAAAAGAATTTGGATTGATACAGACTGACTGGGGCTATTTAAAAATTAAAATCATAGTTTGCTTTCCTTTGGAGAGCTGGAGGAAAAAACTTTGCCTCTGGACATGCAAGCAATGAACAGAAGGCAACTGATGACTGGAGCCATGAGGCATAAACATCAGTGCAGATGCTTGATCGTCTGTAGGCATGGCCTTAGCCACTGACTCAGATCACCTTGCTGGCAGCATAGCTGGCTGCCTCCCTGCCCTCAGGTCATCTTGGCTCCAAGCTTCCTAGAGCATGAATCTCCATGACTTACAAGCTGGAAATTCAGCTCACAAGCTGTGGGGTTAGGAAACACTTATGATTGTATGGGTTGACAGCACTGTATTTTGACTGCTCCCTGTAACTGTTAATTGCTATGAAATTTGAAGCATTGGAAAGGGCTTCCAGAATACAGAGGTGATGCTTGTAGCAAATATATTTTAACAATATCACAAATACATCCCCAAACAGAAGTGAGTATTAGGTTGCTTTAGGAAATTCTGAGTTAATGCTCCTTATATTTTGCAGTGTACCACTGCAAAAGAGAGGTTGTTTTTTATTTTGTGTTGGTGGTAGCCATTTAACCCAGTTCTAGGCTAGAAAGGAAGAAGACAAGGTGTGCTGTCCAAGAGGAAAAATGTCCAAGGACTGCAGTAGAACACAGATACTGATAAAATGTATTAACATCTTTTTATTACAACAGTACTGTGATGGAGAAAGACTGCCACAGTATCTATTCTGGTAAGATACCAGCTCTATTCCGTGCTGAAGCTTGAAGGCACTTAATTTTTTTAAAGTCTAATTTTGGTAAAACCTCCCAATGGTTGGCTAAAAGCTCTGGTCAACCTAACGAACTAGAAAACATGGGGACCATGCTCTTACTAGAAGTGCTGAGGTAAACTTCCCCATAGCCGGAAGCCTCGCAGATAGGATTGACTGGAATCTCTCTGGTAAATATTAATAAAACCTTGCAGTAACTGATGTCAGCATGGAGACATTCACACACAGCATAGGAGAGCTGTGAGTAGATCTAGAAAAAGGATGGGAAAAGAGAGTGAGGAGTATTTTCTGAGAACGATGCTGGCAGGTCATCCAGCGAGGTCAAGGAGAATGGGTTCACTTTCCTGATATCCTCTCTCACTCTGCTGAAAATGTATCTCAGAAGAAATCTGGAGATGACGAAAAAAACATTTCTTATTATTATTTCCTTTTTTTCTTCTTCCTTTCTTTGGAAATTCTTTCACTTCTGCTATCTTTTATTGACATTTCTGTTGCATGGTGGCTTGTCTGCACCTTCTCGTTCTGCCACTCATCTGAACCTTTTAAACTAGCCTTGTTTACCACTAAACCTCCCTGGGCAATGTGAAGAAGGTGTTTGCAGCCTTCAAGAAGTCCTTTATTCATGTTGCACCTGCAACAGTCACAAAAGGAAATAATGAGCAATTTGTTCACATGAATTTCTACAAAAATGCCATCCATCAGTGTGCTTCTAAGCGAGCAGACTTTTCTAACAGCTTTAATTGCGCAGCATAAAGAATTTACTGCAAAGAAAAAGGGACTCTCAGAAGGTTGTTTTTTCACCATAGAGCATTCAAGTCCTTCTGAAGACTGCATATAACTTACTAGAAAGCTTAGAAATGCTTTATAATTTTCTTTTCAGAAGTGTAAAAAAATATTCTAAAGTACATATATGGACTGAACACAGATTTACTGCCACTGGCTCTTTGTAAGGCAGCCGGAATGAGGCTGCTCATGTACATAAATGAGTCCAGCTGGTACATTTACTGGCAGCTTTATAAGAACACCTCCAGAACTGCTGAATGCTTGTGAAAGGTAGGGTATCAAACAAACTGGATTGGACATGTGGGCCAGTTGATGGGCAAGGCACTATAAACCTATCCATAACTAGTGCAGCTGTGACTATAAAACTTTTCAGAAAACCCCCCAAAAATCAGACACACAAACATTTAATGAATTTCAAATGAAAAACCTGGAATGCTTAGAGGGACCACGTAATGATTTTGGGGAGTCCATTATAGGTCACACTTAAAACAAGAAGTGAGGTTTAGTAGTCAATATATTTTGTTGCTTCCTTTAATCAGCCTCAATTAAAATTTCCCAGCAACAATTAACTTTCTATTTTTAAAATCACATTTCAGAGTGCAGCCTGGTATTAATATCCAACAAAACAAGGGGACCTCTTTAATATTGCTGCCAAGAGAGTGGTAGCACTGTGGTTCAAAGGCAAGCTTTGCGTATTTGTGTTAAACCAGAGAAAGCAAAGCCGTTTGCCTCGTGTAATAAAAGCCTATCTGAAATTTATTCTTCCTCTAGCAGTGAAGTGCCTACATCTGGTCACTGCAGTGCCCCTCAATGAAAGTTTATGTCCTCAGGATCAATTGTTTAATTTATTTGCTTTTTTTCCCCCTAAGCATCAGCCAATGGTAGTCAAATCTTGAGGACTAATTGCAATATGTTATGATCTGCACCTCTCCTGTACATGAACAGGCAAATGGGAACTAATTATTTTATAGACATAGCAAATCTCCACAGAATTTGGAAGCTACTTCACAATTCCTGAGGTGATAGTGCTGAGAGAGATGAAATTACTCTGGGAACTGTCATTAAGATACGAATGTCCTACAAATGGAACCTAGCTAAAGCAGAAAGGCCAAGCCTCTATTAAAAAAGGGAGATAAAAACCATTTTGTAGGAACTTTCTGACTGTGTTACATTATGGGAAATGGCTGTATTTCATTCTGATCTGAACTGCTCTCTTAACACAGCCTCAGGCACATCTGTGTGTGGAGAATGAAGACAGAGCATCTCCATCGGCAGTACTCTAAGTGTTCAGGCACCATGCAGAGCAGCTTCTCCATACACAGTTCAGCTCCTCACACCTATTATGAGACAGACAATATTCACACAATAAAGTTGTCCAGAGACAAAAATTTTGAGACTATCAAAACATATTAAGAATATCTTCTTCAGCAAGAATGAAGAGCTCACTTTTTATTACACTGACATGTTACAGTCATCAGCTTCCTAAGCAGGGTAGTAAAGCCAGGGGATTAAAAGTAGATGAGAGGGATGCAGTGTCCCTGGTCTATGCAGATTCAGTGGAATGAGTAAAATATAAAGTAGTTGTAAGTCTGCTTTCTAAATAAATGCACTGATAAACTACTCCCTGAAATACAGTCATAGATCAATTGATCCCATGTTGCAGCTTCTCAACTACTCAACTTGACCTGTGAGGCTTCTTCTGTAAAAAGCAAGCGCTGAGAAAATACACAGACTTCATAAGCAACTCTTTCTATTTGCCTGGACATTTTTACGCTAATTTTCTTCTATTCCTGGCAATCTGGAGTCTCTATTTTTATTCTTCTCCCACTCTTGTTTAACTGGATCAGCAGCAGAACAAAACAATGCAACTCCGAGGAAGTTATGTTTATTTATGCTGGCTGTGGAGCTGGCCTCAAAGCATAGAAATACCAAGAGATTTGACTCAGTAATAAATATTACTGCTAAGATCCTTCCCCTTCCTTGGGTTTTTTTACTCTGGCAGAAGTAAAAGAAAGGGAGGAAAGTGCATTGTTTACCTCATACTGCAGGCCAAATTTGAAATGTTCATTTCCTGCTGCTGAAGCATAAATTGTGGAGAAAGAACAGTTTAGCATAAGCTTGGAAAAGCTATCTCCAGCAGAACTTCTGCTCAGGCACTGTCAGGGTCAGGCCATGTTACTTACCTCCCTTTAGCATTTTGAGTTTGGATTGCAATTTCTTCTGCTTCAGCTGACAGACCATCTCAAAGTCCCGTGCTGTATTAGTAGTGATAATCTTTCCTTCTTTGGCTGAAGTCCACAACGGTGGAAACACGGCCAATCTCTTATCTCACATAGTCCCTGTCTAATTCACCCTCAATGCAGACATCTATTTATTTGCTCTCAAAACCAGGAGTCAAAAGCTGTGACTGGTCTTAAATACAGGAGGTGTTTGTTGGGAACTGCAAACCGTCTGGACAGATTTAAGGACTACGTATAAACTAGATGATGTGGCTTCAGATGGATTGGCATCGTATCCTGCTTATTCACCCAGGTAACTTACCAACTTCCAAATATCCGCTTGTAATTTTTATTCTGATAATTCCTTCCAGCAATGACTTTGTTTCCTCCTGTAAAACTTTTATGCAAACAGATGAAATTGAAACTAGCAACCTACTGATACAATAGCCTTCTGACTACTGGACAATTGGTGACTCAAGTCAGCACGAGCTCTCTGATTTCTTTGATCAACTTGAGCATTAAAATGTTCTAATGTAATTGCCAAACACTCTGAAACAAGCACACAGTGCATCTGATTCCCTCCTTCCTGCTATCCTTTCACCACCTTAAAATGGTTAATACAAAACATTGCTGCCTGGATTGACATAAGCTATAGTAAGAGCAGTAGTATTATTTTGAAAGATGTCTACTCCATCACTCAGTATCTTTGTTAATGTTTGCTCTCTAGGTATGATGCCCTCAATAAAAATGTACCCACTCCAGTTTGCCATCATTAATTGTGCGTCTGGAAAGGCCTTCAGTCTGCACTGTTGCTGATTGCTCCCTTCTGTAGAGATGCGGGGACACAATAAAGATACTGGAGTGTGGGCAGCAGGAGCTGCAGTGTGAACTAACATAATGCTGTGCAGAAATGCTTCCTGATGAACAATGCCCCAGATGCTGAGTTGATCATGGAGTGATGTGGACCACGGCCAAACTTCAAATGAGTCTGGTTATATCCTGTGGAGTCTGATAGGACTTTCACCAGCTTCTGCATCTGACACAATTTCTGTGAAACTCTACACTTGAACAAGGTATTTTTCTCTATTTCCCCCATTTATTGGCACTGGAATACCCCTAAGGCACATTGATAAGGACTTTTTCTTCAAGTGAAATTTTAGAGGTCACTCGGATGGCCAGTCTCAAACACCGGTCCAAGAATCTGTCCCAAGATATCTTCCCAAGTTATAACCCAGCTGCATTTTTTTTGCACACACGAAAAATTTAGATGCACGTCTATTTGTATCACCGTGTAACAAGAATAACTTGCTTAAGACTGACATTGATTGTTTTGGTATCATAAATATCTCAGCAAAATGACATTGCAAGCCACACTACTGCAATGTGGTTTGCTAATCCAGCAGTGTGTTTTTCTAACTCTGTGATTTATGTCAAGGCTGTATCAATCAAGGATTGTAAATGTATAAATCTAATTGGTTTTGTGATTTGTTTTTGGAGAGTGCACTGAATACTAGCTGCAATAACACACTCCAGGCTACATATTTCCAGAGGATTACTGAACTTATTACTCTTCTTGGGTGGTTAAAGTCAGCCAGTCAGACAAATACCTTTATAACACTGCATATAGAGGGCCATATTTTTATGGTATAGTATATGAAAGAGATAATCTCAACGGATAATGGCCTCCCACCACTTCATAAATGCTGAGGCAAAATCAAGAGTTTATTGAAAAAGGAAATTGTTTTCAAGACCATATTCTATTGCAGTTGCTGAAGATCACAGCTACATTATTACAATAACTTCAGCCTGCTATATGGCAGATGAAGGGGAGATAGTTCTTGCGGCCTTAAAACTGCAGAAAGAAGCCTGGAAGATCTCATGTGTCAGTGAAACCAGAATGCTCAGCGTGGACGGGAAGAGGAAGGACATTGGTTCTATGATAATAAATATTCTGCCATGGTGCTACTGCACTACTCCTGTGTGCAGCTGAAGGAGGAAGGGCTAACAAAGCATTCATTGGAGTGGGACAAGCAGTATGGAGATAATGGATAAAGTCTGGGATCTAGGGAAAAATGGGAATTTTCTCCTTGGATCTTAACCTACACCCTTTGCTAGTTTCAACTCCTGCAGACGCCTATTCATGCCATTTCTCAGAGATAATGGCTGCACATCAGGCAAATGCCAAAGCCTGTTCACACGCTGTGCAGACACCCTCGCCCAGACACACAGAGTTGTGCAGCACAGCTGGAGCAAGGCTTTGCACCTCTGGCAGCCCCAGCCCTGCGTGTGGGCTGCGGGAGCCAGGCACACTTACTTGTGCTGGCTTACTGTCTTCAGCTGGGCTGCTGTGCATGCCACGCAATTAGGGCCCGATCTGCCTTAGAAATCCATATCTGACGATGTCCTGCCACTGAGCAAGAGAAGGGAGTGCAGAATTGTTGCTCTGGGTCTGTGGTTGGGTCTGAGCACTACCCCGACAGGTGCTCAGCAGATGCCAGCGTCCCGCAGTCGGCAGATGTGAGATAATCTCTGCTCCACACGCATTAGGCCTCATCCTGATCTCGGGCTTAAACTCTGAATCAAGAGCTTTAATGGCTGGATTGCTTCCAATGGGCCAATATTATTTATGTGACTGAGTCAGGGCTTGTCCACACAGCAAGATAAAAGTGGGAGGGCATTGTGTTTTGGAAGCGCTGGGTTAGCACGGGGCCTGCAGCCTGGTCAAGGGAGTGACCTCTTTACACCATACGGACTAGACGGCCAAGTCAGGCCCAGACTCTGGGCCTAACATCTCTGAAAATGTTTAAAGCAATCCCACTGAGTTTTCCCGAGGAATTGGAATGTGTCCATGATTTTTCCAGTGTTTTAGCACTCTGGCCAGCTCAGACCACAATGCACACAGACGACAGAAGCCCTCCCAGCGCCTGGTGCCCGGCACCTCCCCGGCCTCATGCCCCCGCCCCCCAGCAGGATGGCAGCACTGCCCCAGCAGCATTACATCCGCTGGTGCTCTTCCTGCTGGATCCAGATCCCAAGGAAGGACAGGCACTGCCAGCTTTCCTTGGCACAAAAGGCCATGTCTGGAGTTTGCAGGGTCTCCAGCACAGGTTTTGGAACAGATTCAGTCTAACCTTGCAATGCATATGGTGATAGGATTTAGCTGTTTTGCCACGTTTAGGTGATTAATTATCTTGTTGGGAGAAGTCCAGCAGGTACAGTAATAGCAGACAGGTGCTTATTAATACTAGAATCATACTTCCTCATGGCATTTGATCTCATCATCTCCTGCTGTTGCGTCCTTTGCAGAGACAATTGCCAGCTGATATCCTTTGTTTGGCGCATGAATCTCTTGTATTTCACCTCCCTGCTCACAGCTGCTAAAATAAAACAGAAAGAGAAAGTAGTGTTTAGAAGGTTGTCCATGCTGGGCAGCAGGAAAACTGAGTGAGGTTGGCCTGATTTTCCATTCCAAGCACTCAGAGGCATGATTGGGATGGGTACCTGGAGGTGACAGATACTAGTGGGGACACAGATGAGGGAACCCCTCACTTCTAAGTGGCATAGAAGGATTACAGACCTTGGAGGCTCCTTTTCAACCTTGCTGGATTTGACAGAAGTGTAATTTTAAAATGATATCTGGAAGGCCCACGGAAAGAGCTTAAAGCTGTAAGATATGGATTGGAACAGGGAGTGTAGCTACTTGCAGCCCGAAGAGGTAAAGATTTATCTGCGTGTTTGATTTGACGCATGTGATCCAGAGGCTGGAGAGACACTGGTGGACTTAAAGGATTTCGGATCAGATGCATGAATGTTTCTATCATCCAAATGTGACAGGCATGGATTCATAAATATATGGCTTCTTTTTTTTTTCTTTTTTTTTAATTTTTGCCAAACTTGGTATGAGCAAATGAAATTCTCATTCCTGTATCTATTTTACCCAATTAACTGTTTATGGATTTTTTTTAATGGTTGATGTTCTTCAGCAATAAATTGTCCTGCTATCAATATGTATTCAAAGAAAACATATTGATTTCAGACTACGTCAAACTATTCAAATTGTTTGGGTTTTTTTGAAACAGGCCACAGTGTTAAGATGCAATTGTTAACCTACATGCTGTATACATTAAACATATGGATCCTTGAGGAATTTGTCCTTATCTTCCTTCCGGTCTAGTTGAGGCATTACTGAATGCTTACAGCTCTTGTTTGTTGCTGCAATTAAGTGGAATTTAGAGTAATACCTTATGTGGATTAATGGTAGAAGTAGATGCTTTGGCAGTACAAAGGAGAGTACTGCCATGGTTTGGTTATTTGCTTTTTTAATCATTAAAGCATTCAGTTTTGCAAAATTTAAAAGTTGTTTCCAGAGAGATGGAATGGAGGGGAGAACAGAAATACATTTGTGACTTAGGAGGAAAAAAATATTTTATTCATAATGCAATAGCTTAATGAAATTTCATCACAGGTGAAAGTTTAAGGAGAGCTTTAAAGTATAAAAAAATTTCAGGAAATGTGCATCCTGGGGCACTGCTGAAGGCATGCCACTCATCTCAGCCACTCATTGCCGGTGCCAAGCCCAGCTAGGCTTGGTGAGGCCAGAAGGTTTCACTGTGGGATAGTTACTCAGTGTGTGACATTAAATGATCAGCAATGCTGGTTCCTTGCGGTAAGTGTGTGATTCACCAAGTCCTTGCCGGCTATTGTCATGTTTGGTAAAGGCCTGAATCCCACGGGCTTCAAGCTAGAGCCTAATGGATGGAGGATGTCTAATGGATGTGAACCCCTCTTCCTCCAAATAGCAGGCAGTGTGTGAGTTACCAGTGGTGTAAGGCAGGTGGGAAATAAAGCTGAAAATAAAACTAAACCAAACAAAACCCAAAACCAACCCAAAAAACCCCCCCAAAAAACAAAATTTAAAAAACCCCACAACCAAACCCCCCCAAAAAAACCCAAACCCAAAAACAACCCAAAAAAATCCCCCCAAAACCCCCCAAAAAATAAAAAAAACCCCACACAAACCACTAAAAAACCCCAACAAAACAACAACAACAACAACAACACAAACCAAACCAAACCAAACCAAAACAAAAAACCCCAACCAGATTAAAAAAAAAAAAGGAAAAATATAAAAAGAAAGAAAAAAATAATTGTAAATGCATTAATCCATGCATTGTGTCGCTTACTTCCACAAAGCTGATCCTGAGTGCACAAACATATACCTGCAGTACAACACAAGACGCCCCTGCTTTCAAGTACCTGTTCCTCCTTCAAGAGGAGGCTAGCTCTGTAACCTAGAAGTCTGCAGCCATGAACCTATTCTGCAAACCTTAGAAGGATGTGAAATTCTTCCCCTTTCACTGGCTGCAAAGAGAGCAGACAGTTGTATCTCTATGTAAAAATCATTTGGACCTCTTTATGTACATAATGCAAAACATAAGTAGGCACCACTGTCAGGACCTTAACATGGTATATTTTTCCAGGAATGATACAGTTCAAAACCCACAGTTTTGGGTATCATCACATTGGCTTACTTTAATATCTCTTAGTCAATATTAGTGATCTGTAGACTACCAAAAAATTAAACATATATTTTTCTTCTAATACAGACCTAACAGTTATGGGATGCTAAATAATCAGCACCCGAATTCAGTAAGATATTGTCTTAGTGAGAGTTTTATCACTCTCTGTTTTAGAGGAACGCTCTGCTGTTTATCATGCTCTGATAAGGTGACTATTTTAGTTTCTGAAACCTCAAAAGTGAAAGGAAGTCATGCATAGGATCCATAAGAAGAGGAATGGCTGAGACTGAAGTTCACAGAATAATTCAGAGCCTGCAGAGACTTTATTCTACTCTTGAAGCAAGGTCAATAAAAAAATGAAAATGATAGATGTAATTATCTGTTCCTTGTGTAGTTGTGAGTATTCTCATTTCTACTAAATCTCACCTCAGAAATTATATCTGGCTCACCTACTTGACAAATCTGCTTTCCTACCTACTGTGTTTGATGTGTTGGCTATGTGATAACACTTTTTCTTCGTAAATCTCATACAAATTAACTCCATTGTGGTATCAGAAAAAAATGTCCGAAACACTTTCAGTGACACAGGAAACTTCTACAAGACCTTTCAAAACCAAGGAAATTAGCTATAATTTTTAAGTATGGGCCTTTGTGGGATTACTTTTTTTCTGACTTCTTTCTGACACTGCTTCTAAAGTATCTCATTTATCACTAACTAGGTAGAAGTATTCTTTTTGTGTGTGTGATTTTAAAATGATTATATATAGACATAAATAATTTCAGGAGCCAAAAAAATGCCAGGAAAATTATTACTTCCAGTGCTAGTGTTGAAACAGTGCCAAGCCTAAAATTTTGTAAATTAGGCTGTAAGTGTGAAATCCCTCCAGCTGTTAAAAGTATTCCATATCTAATTATATGCACAGTTTTTCAGACTGCTCTCTCCATTTGGAGAATCCTGAAATTACATACTGTATGACTGGAAGTGAGGGCCACATGTGTTCTGTGAAAACATCCAAAAACATAAAGAAAGCAAACAGTCAAAATAGATAAGCCACATTTTTGTATGGTTTCGTATGGTTTTGTCAGTGTTTTCCTATGCGGCTTTCTTTGTTTTCAAAACATTTCTTTCTAAACACCATTTACTGTAATGTGCCCACCCTGTCATTCCAGATGCCATGAACAGTTATATGTAAGGAAGTGACTATTTTTTAAACCTGTTTGTACGGGAGGCTAAAACAACAGCTGCATAGGAGCAGTGAAGCACCAAAAGAAGAGGAACTTTTTTGTAATCACTGCTCCAGCCTTCAGAAATCAATTGTGAAAGTTCTTTCTGAGCACCAAATAGTATAGTCAGAAAGAGGATAAGCTGTCCATTTCGTGGAATAACTTAATCAGATTGAGGGGAATTGCATGTTTTAAAATTTACAAAACTTCCTGATTGTATTTGATCCTCTGCATTTTCATATTGCAACAAAATTTATCAACATCTTTGTCACTCATTAGTAAAGATACTCAATGCAGACATTTTCCTGAATAGGAGTCTAGTGACAGAAGCATTAAATAAAAACTAAGTCCTACACCTTAAAAAGAGCAAAATGTCGGCAACAGTGGGAAGAAAAAAAAACCATTTGCCTTCAAAAACATTTGCCATCATACTTTCCTTGCTCTCCTCTGGCTGACTTACGGTTCTATATATTCCCTATGCAGAAACTTACATGGTGATGTGTGTGTGTGTGTGTATCTGTATATATGAGGCTTTATTTATTCCCTTGTACGTCTGAAATTTTCTGAAACAAATGTGTGTTCTCCAAGATCATGTTTCCTACTGAAAACTGTTCCTGTGTTGCTTTCTGTTTGAACATATGTACATTGTACACATATTTCAGTAATTTTAACTAAAAGAAAACAAACAAAAAAGCAAGCAATTTTCTTAATCTATTGTCCCATATGAAAAATATAATTTTCCATTCGAAGTTTCTTTGAACAACACCCCTGTGCTACCTGACAACACATACAGTTGGCAACCTAGGTGGTCTCACCTGTTTTGCAATATAAATGGCTCGGGAGTTCAATGCATTGAATTCAAAATACTGCTAAAAGACTGATTAGGTCATCCAAGCAAATTTTTGTTACCTTGCAAGGTAAACTGCTTTACTACAAACACACCTAGCAGAGGTGGCACCCCACTATCAAACTCATGGAAAGTTCCACAATATATTACAAGCAGGAATAGCTTTTTTCTCCTTTAACTGTGTCCTTTTTCTGCAGGAGAGTGACAGCCCATTCCCAACAAGGACTCCTATCCCACTGCAGTTTCCTTCTGTGCCCTGTGGTACACCCCTTTGGAACCACTCATGGACTTGGAGCTGAGGGATCCCCAAAGGAATGGAGATGCAGAAAGTTTCCATCTTTCCGATTCCCCAAGCCATCCTGGCCCCCTGCTGCTCTTAGTAGAGAGCAGAGGCAGATGTTGGCAAGGAAAAATCAGTTTGTAGGGAACGAGCATGCATGAGAGACAGCCTGGGGCGTCAGGAGGGACCCCAGAGGCACAAGGAATAGGGAATGTACATTTTGGAAAATGTAGTGCTCAGTGCTCAGTTTTTATTTTATGAAAGACAAGTATAGAATTTTGCTCAAAAAGGCTTTGAAAATCAATGCAGATAGTAAGAAGAAATAGTGAGATTTCCAAGTTGCTACAGGAAAGAACTCTGTACAGCAAGGACCCCAACCAGATTTCATGGTCTGGTGTGGAGCTGCTGTGCTGTTCCCACAGACTGCTGCTCTCCTCTTGTTGGGGTCTGCACCATCCAGAGCCATGCCAGACAAACCTGAAGATATTCTGAAGCTCAGTGAAAAGTGTGGTGGCTACCTGCACTCCTAATATGTCTTAACCAGAGCTAGAAAGTGCTTAATAACGTCTTTTGAATTTTCCAGAACTTTCTGCCTCTGGCAAGGCCGAGAATTGTCATGACTAATATTGTTTGGAAATCTCTGATCTGCAAAGGCAGGGCTCACCACAACCAGAAAGCAGAGCAGTGTTAACAGTTGTAGGAGCAGAAAACACTTTTACAACCCTCCATGACACATCTATGGGTTTTCACACAGCCAAGGTTGTAGCTAAGACAGAATTACTGATGTGCCTACACTTGTGAACAAGTGGAAAAGTTTTGAGGGTTGAAATGTTCTGAAGTAAAAACATTTGGCACATTGACCCAAGGGTCCATTTATTGTTCAACTTCTTCTATTCTACCAAGTGTGACATTCAGTTGAAAATAAAATTCTGAATAATGGCTTCCACCCCAGAGTTGATTTTATTTTTTGCTGCACTGTAGTAACTTTTGAGCAATCCTGTTGATGAGTCTTTTTAACACTCAGAACACTGCAGCACTAACCTAGCTGTTTTCAACAAGACCAAATTGTTCTCAACAAAATCTCATGGTAATTAGTATATTTTTGTGAAGGATGTCATTGTTAAGTCATTTTCAGACAGAAAATATTCAGGTAATAGTTTAAAAGAATGGGACCTAGAAATGTTGTACTTATTTTAATGATCTTACCCTAATTTAGAATATCCCACCCGTGTTTTTACATGCAGTCACAGTATTTATTTTGCATTCCATGATTCCCATTCATTTAAAAAAAAAAACAAAACCAAAAACCCAAGCCACCACCAGCATATACATCTGGACTGCAAAACCACAGCATTCCAGGCAAATCCAATGGCACAGTCCTGCCAGAGGGCCTCAGGAGTGCACGCGTATGCTGTGCAGCCAATGTAAAATCACTTCAGAGTTCATGCAAATGAAATCTGCTTGGTTGTTGATGATCAGCTCTATCTAACACATGGTATATTTAGTAGTTTTGGTTACTAAACTATGAAAAAAGATTGTCGGAAGGGTTTGTTGGTTGTTTTGTTTTAATTCGAATATATACAAGCATCTTTGTTTTGCTGCTGCTGTGGTTAATCATTGCCATATTGTAGGATTTCCTTGATTGGTTTATATGTATTACATTTCAGTTTTCCAATTCTAAGAGGGTGTTTTATTTATTTGCTTGCCACTAACAATAAACACCCATTAAAATGTAGATAAGGAGAACTCTACAGGACAATACCCTGCTATAAACCAGCAGTGAAATAAAAGTGCATAGAGATGCTGTGCCTAGAAAACTAAACTCAAGTCCTAAGACTTCAAGCACAAGGAGCTGGGGCCGTTAGGCACATTAATGTTTTAATCTGATCAAGCTTCTATCCAAAAGCTGTTTTTTTAAAACCCTGACAAGATGAATCAGGGTATTTTGTCCAGGGAGAGGCATCAGGCCTTCAGCATTAAAACAAGCCTGCCATTTACAGCAGGCTATGTCAATGAAAGATTTCCAGAAGACCTAAATAAACCAGAGGTACCTGCAGGAGCAGGAGGAATATGAAAATGTCTACTAAGGCTGTGTCAGGCAAGTTTGAAACTAGCTACGTTGCTCTTCAAGCATTCACTGCTGTGAATGGAAAAATTGACATTTCCTTGGATCCAGTTCCTTTAATTTCAGATATTAATCTTTCTATTCCAATATATAAAGTATAAAATAAAAAAATGTCTTTTTGTGGCAAAACTCAAAAGCACGTGTATCTTGTCATTCATTTTGGAAACAAAATGTTTTTAAAATCAGCACATTCCTCAGAAACTTTTGATCTTGACAGAGCAGCATATCTATTAAAAAATTTATAGCCAAAACCAGTGTGTAGATATGTGTAGCCAGAATATCTTGACTTTGCCTTTTGCCATGTATGTAAATATTTTTCCTTTCTGTAGCATATGTTAATGCCACTTTCTTTAAATTTGAAAGTGTTACATCCCAGTCCTGCCACTTGCTCTGTGTGAGAGTGTTATTGCACCTCTGTATCCTTTGAAGTCATGCCTGTTTAGTAGATTAGTCAAGCATATGTGACAAATAGATTTTCTTTGTGAAATATATTATCTAATAAATCTTTGATATATGACAAAATCATTGGTGTGTTTCTGGTTGCCTTCAGTCTTCCTTTGAGATCAGAAAAGGAATGTTTTGATAAAATAATCAATCAAATACATCATAACGTTTTCTATTAAACTTTAATGCTTAGAGTGTGTATTAACCTCTACTACAGTAAAGGATAAAAAATCTTTTCCTGGATTTTAAAAAATATTTTCAGTGCCAAAGAACTGCAGCCATTTAAATCTTACAAGTCCATTTTTCATGGGCAATGAAAGCGTAATTGGTGCAACATTTACATATTTGGCAACTGCCACAGTGAGTTCTTAAAGGTCCAGAGAACAGATAATGTAGAAGTTCTCAAAAAGAACGCAACTAATCATAGAATAAACAAAACTATAAAACTACTTCTCTCAATTTGAAATATGGCAGTTAAGTTTAAAGGGAAAAGAAAAGCAGAATTTTATTCTGTATGTTGTGATGATATTCATGTAGAGTAGGTTCTATATAGCGCCTATGAAACAGATTCTATTGGTGCCGATATGTTTTATACATTTTTAATTCAATGAAATGTTTGTTTCTTTGAAGGTTTTCCTTTTTTTTGGTCAAAAGTAAAGATCTGTAACAAACTTGGAGACAATAATGCAGTCCTTCCTCTGAGGCCTACAAGTGTCAAGTTGGCAGGAGACACCAGAAACTGGCAGGTCCTTTACAGCAATGGAAACTGGGAACACCTTTCTTGTTCCCGGCTGCATTCTGTTCAACAAGTCCTCATATCAGAGTTGTACCTGGGGTCCCAGGATGAGACGCTGGGCATATGTTCCCCTGAGGGTCATGTCCCCTCCTGTCACATAGGGCTGCCCCATAGCTCCTCCTGTGCCCCACGTGTCTGGAGTTGGTTCCTCACTCTTTGCTGAGTGTATGTAGTACTGTGCATGCGGGGCAGGGATTGACTGGCCTTACTCAAAACACCAATGTTTACCATATATATCTAAGCTGCTTAATGGTCATTTGCATTCATCTTGTCCCAAGATCCCTGTCTCAGACAAAGCAGATGATTTCCCTCTTATTTTTTTTCTACTGCCCATAAAGGAGGCTTGATACGGCCAGTAAAGACCTGGGCTATGTCAACATTAGCAACTATATCTGAATACCCTCTTGGAAGGCGAACAGACCAGGACAACAAAGAAGTTGTGGTGCTCAGCCCCCAGCATCTGTAATGCATGCTCACAGGATTCCCTCAAAACCACACTGCTGCCTGCAACCAAGATGAAAGTGCACTCTCTTGGCCAGCCAACTTTCATAAGTCTAAAATTACATCAGGTAAATCTTGACCAACATATACAAATTTGGACCTTACTTTAACACCTGTCCTCTCATGGATGCATTTTGAAACAATCAAAGCTAAAGGAAAAGAACACCACTTTTTTAGGTTCAGGTTCAGCAGTAAAATGGCCTGCCCTTGTCTGAATCAGCTGAGGGGATCTAGAAGCCGTGTAGTTCTTGAAGGACCTTCAGGACCATCAATATTCCTGAAGGTGAAAGAAAAGCACTGGGGAACTGAACAGACTGTGCAAAAATAAGAATCTGTTAAAAATACTCCATTATAGTTTATAGTACCTGTTCTTACAAATCATTTGAAGGGAGGAGAAAATTTAAATTGAAAATTATGTATGGAGCACAGGCACTTAATATACAGGACAGAGTAATCTCTGAGTAAACCATGGAGTTGAGCATAAGTTGCATAAACCCTTGAAGTAGCATCTTTAATTTCTTATCCATCATTCTCCACTGAAAAAAACAACATAACTACAGGGAAGCTGTGAAAAATAGTTTGTTGGAAGAAACAGTTAAGGTAGTGATCTGCAGCCTTTATCTGGCTAAACTGTACCTTCTAAGCCTATACTGCCAGCAACTTCCTTGGAAACTGCATACATTTGTGTATGCCTGTATAGCTGTGTGTATCAGAGCCCTGGATATTGGATTACATCTGCATATCCTTATCTGTCTGCCATGGCTTCTGCATCTTTAGAGTAGGAAGATGTATTATTGTATCTCTTTCTAGTATAATTTGCAGGGCTGATCAGTCATAGGAGAAGGGCTTTGGTTCCACTTGAATCATAATTTTTTAATTAGAAAAGAAATCTCTGAGCATGATTTCATCTGCTCTAGCAGGCGGATCAGCTATTTATACACACAGACGTACGTTTCCCTTTATCTAATGACTATGCCATGTTGTGGTCTCTGGCTGCATGGCCCAGCCCAAGATTCTTTGAAGCCAAGGGAAAGACATTTGTTCATTTGGCAGCAGCAGGATCAGGCTAAGACATAAAAAGTAGTGAAAAAAAGGCCTTTCCTGTAGAATTCCTGGTCTCGTCTGAAGGAAGTAGTGCTAAATATTTCACAAGAAAGCCTGATCCTGCAATCTAATTTTAGACATGATGTAATAGGAGCATGTACTAAACAACACGAGAGAAGGAGGGGAATTAAGGACAAGGATAGAAGTATTAAGAGTGTGTTTTTCTCCAGCCTTGTTATTTGTGAATATTGGTAGCTCTGCTGAACGGGAAGATGTAGTTTTTAATTTACTTTTTTAGTACTTATTTTGTCTTATGAACTAAATAGCACATGGAGGCTATGCCTTCTGTTCTGAAACTTATTCTCTCCTTTAGGAGAAAGGACAGTTTCTTTACAGGTATAATGAATAATATGGACAATGTGTAAAGTGTTCTGGACATTGGTACTGACTTCCTCTGCCAGGTCCTGTCCAGCACCCACCACCCAACAGCATCTGCTTCATGCACATTGCAGAGAGGAAGCGCTGGGCAGAGCAGGGCCAAGCTTTTAAGAGAGCTTTATTCTCCGCTCACATACTAGGTTACAAAGCACAGCCTTCAGCTTAGCCCTGGAGGTGGGCACTGGGAGCAGTGGCTGCAGAGGATCTCACAAAAGGCCTGAAATCACAGGGTGTGGAAACTGCAGGCATTTTGGGTGCAAAAGCACAGTGGCACCAGCCCCCTTAGTGACCAGTATGACCACTGTTTTCATGCCTGCTACAAGTTGGTTTCCAGGGCCTGTGGTAAATGATGCCACTTTCCACTTGCAAAATAAACCAGTTCTTTCTTCAAATGAGCCTGTGTTCCCTGCCCACACCTACAGCAAGTGTGTGTGCTGGATTAAGGGCTCAGCGTGGTTCTCGTAATGTGGGAGATGCTGCTTCACGTAGAAATCCAAGAAACGGCATTCTTTCTTCAAGTAGATTTTGCAGTTCTCTGCAAGCCAAAACAAACATTAATAACATTCAATCAACATTTCCATATGTAGATATTTTTATCAAACCACAGTCTCTTTCATTGTTATTTTTCAGTATCGTTTTGGTCTCTTGCATGTATTATATATTGACCAAAGTAAATAGCAGTGTAGCTTTATGAAATGTTTCTTCACATTTATGAGCATTTTTAAAAGTTTCTGATTTTGTTACTCTTGCCAGTACCAGTAAATGTGTTTGAAGTCCTTCACATATTGCTTTGTTTATAGTAGAAACACCATATTTTGCTGAGGAGCACATCTCCCTATTAAAAAAAATAAAAAGAAGAAGCAGAAGTTTTATTAAATAAAAGGCTTCAGAAGAGTCAGTTGCTCCAAAACATTTGTGTGCAAGAAAAAAAAGTTCATGTCCATTTTCGTTAATGATCTCATGAGTTTTGCTAGTTAAAACTGAAAGCAAAGAAACCAGGACTGATGCTTAACTGGCAAGAAGCCAGTACAATGAAATTAATAACATATGTTGAAGAAGCCATTTGCAACAATTTTTCCATTAAAAAAAAAAAGTGGCAGCTTAAAACCACTGACAGAACTGTCTTTTCTTTTTTCCGTTCTTTCTCTTCTTCCCTCCCCCCTCTCACTTCACTACATGGGACACTTTGGCTTATGTCCAACTGTGCAGTACCAAACTTGTCTCCGAGTTCAGATTAATGCTTTATGCAATTTTAAGTGATCCCCTTGCAGCTGCTGCTCAGGGAAATATTGTACTGGATCCGAGTACAATAGAAGGAGCCGGTGGCAAAACCACAGATGCAGCAGCCATCCCTTGGCAAGTAACAGATGTGGCGGATGCAGTGTTCAGCCCATCCTCAGCACTTACCTTACTCCTGAGCAATGTGTGGGGCACTGACCCAGCTCGCTGCCATCCACACACACAAATTCAGCCGTAAAGCACTTGGCTTCTGAGATTTTTGTCTTGATTGTTCTCCGGTCACATGCAAGAAAATCTTATTTATTGATACCTGCTGTTAAGGCCGAGAAGTGAGGACCTTGGCCTAAAGAAGGCTGCCTCTGTCATTACCCTCTGGGATAAGTCACCTCCCTGTATTTTTATCTTCTTTCTCAGCCGTTGTGTGTTTTCACTGCTGCTGGGTTTGATTTCTTTCCCCACTCCCTCTAGAGACTGTGTAGGACATATCCTTTGGGGCAGAGCACTCCTTCTTGCTGAGTTCCCCATCACATTTTCTGTGTGATACTCCAGGGACACTGGGGCTTCCTGGCCATGCTGGGATTCTCCCCCTGAGAGGCTTAAGTGCCTTCAACAGGATGCACAAGCAGAGATTGCTTTGGTCATTCGGCCAACAGGAGGAAAGCACTGTGTTTTGAGAAATCACTGCTTGGGTTTTCAGACTGGCCAGTGAGTCGGGGAGGTTCTTTAAGGATACCCTGGTAGTTTATAACCGGGCACAGGGACTGACAGGAGAATTCCCAGCTGTGGGAGTGCAGGGAAGTGCCTGGAGGTAAGCAGGGTATGGGGAAGTGAGTGAGCTCATAAGGTAAGTGAGTTAATGAAGCTGTAGATGTCCAACAGTTTGGAGGCATTGAATGACACTGAAGAGTTTTTGGGAAGTGAAGCAGCAATGTACAAGGGAGGGAGACACCAAGCAGGCAAAATAAGGAAAAAGAGAGTTAAAATTGCCAGATTCTACAAATGAAATTAAAGTTTTCATGGCAATTGGTGTTCATAGGGAGCTGGGAAAACAAGTTAAAAGCCTTTGTAATAGTGAACCGAATTCCTCTTTGTGTAATTTCACTAACTTCAGTGGCATGTACAGGGTGGTACTACTCTGAATTTGGCCCAAAAATCAAAATAAAGTTAAATGCAGCTATCACGCTGTGCCCTGACTTGGAAAGAAATTGCAAGGATTGTGAATAGGAAAATCTTCAGTCATCAGTTCATTGTATGACTTCAGTAGAAAAGGAAAACAGGTGTAGCAGAGTGGGGAGAGAAGACTGAGTGTATGAATGAGGAGAGAAATCCAAATTAGTTCCAGTGTTCGGAGGCTGTATGAGGTGCTAGCTCCATTTCCTCCACAGAACTGGACACTTTGGGTCTCCTCACAGAAAGTATACTATTGCTCTGGACATGGAACAATGCTCGGGAAACATTGGAGACTAAAGCTGTTTTCCACTGGGGAAGGAAAAACAAGATAACAACATGCAGTATTTCTATAACTGGTGGCCTACACAGGCTTGGTTGACACCTACAAATATAATTTCTGATATGCAGAGTGGGTGTTTAAAATACATTTAGCACCAGGAAGAATGGAACTTTTAAAAATGTTTGGATGGTGAGAAGGTATCTAAATCACAGAATAATCACAGCAATGGCTAACACAGCCATGTAACCTTGTTTAATATTTGCATTGCACCCTGGCCAAGGTGCCAGTCAGCTACAGGAGCATCTCTGTGCTTAGTCCTGAGTGCAGAATTGCAGAAAGTGTCTGTATAGGCTGTACACTACATTTCATTAAAAATTGGCTGAATATTAGGTGCAAAAATTACAATACAGGGGGGAAAAAAAGTGGTTACAGAAATATTTAGAGCACGAAGTAGTGGCTGAGTTGAGGACATTTTTGATACTAAGTTAATGACCATTTCTTATAAATGGAAAGATTTCACAAACCACAATAAAACATCTTCATGTGGGTGAGCCCATTATTTGGTTTCAGTTTAAATTAATTAATTCTGAACAGAAAAGAATTGGGGTTTGAAGCAAATTCAGTGTTATACAATTTTTCAACAAATCCTTATTTTACAGCCAAAAATATTAATGGATTTAAACATCAATTTGCAAATAAACTCAGCCCTTAAAACTTATTTTTTTCCTGACACTTGAAATCCTTTTCTATCAAACTTGTCTAAGTTTTATATGATAAACATGATTAAAATTCTGACCTTATTCGAGTCAGTAACCAAAACCCTACTGACTGCAACATAGTTCAAAATGCTGTGTATGGGGTACATTATTCACAAGAGCTCAGTTCAGTCATTGTCTGTTCTTGTGTCCTTCAGCTGGTCACAGAAAGTGCAGGCACCACGCTTGATTCTTAGCAATTGACTTCCAAAGTTAAATTAATCCAACTTTTTAAAAGAACTCTGTAGAACAGACTTTTCATTTTCAGGGTAGCTAACTGGATGAAAATGAAACTGAGACTCCATTATTTTACATTTTGCTTTGGCAATTTTTAGTCCCTCTTTTTTTCCCTTTACTTGAAAAATGCATAACATTAACTTATATTCACAGATTTGCAAATCTCTCCTTTTCTATAACCATTAAAACAGTTTTTCTTAGACTTCTGCACATTACATAAAACTGTTTTTATAACAGTAATTTATTAGGTTAAGTTGGAGAGCTTTTACTGCTCTTTATATAAAAAGACTGGGCTGATTTTGGATCTCTTTAATGTGGCCCTTTAGATGTAGTAGCTCTGACATTCGAACTTAGTTGGAATGTATGCCCAGTAGCTTGGTAATGTGCAAAATATGCCAAAGAAGCACCATTCCCTTCAGGATAAAAAGGCATTGTGCTCTCATTCACTATTACACTATGCATAGCCCAAGGAGTGAAAATGCCCATGCGAATGTCCATGGAAAAAGGCTCTGATGCCCCAAAAGACAGTTTTTGTGGCCTTCTGTGCTGAGATAGATCTGCAGGCCACAGCAAAAAGGCTGGGTCAAGCTGGGAAATGGTCTGCTAAGAAAGGTGGAATTATGTTATGCATGCAAAGAGGCTAAGAGGCAAAAATGTAATCAGCTGTTAGAGATCTAGGGACAGAAGAAAAGTTTGTGTAAGTGTGTTTTGCCACCCTGCCCCAGGAATCCCCTGGACAAGGTCAAGTCCTTTCCACCTCACCTATAGGATGTCACGCAAGAGACACCTCTATATCTGTCACCATGTTATTAATCACACGAAACCTCTAGGACATTACACACTGATGAGGTTAGGAGAGGAATTAAGTTTAAGGAGTCACTGGCAAGCCCTGACTGTGCAATGTTAGTCTTCATTTCTTTGCATATGTGATTTTAAGGACAGAGTCCTCCCTTTGACTCAAACAATTTAACCTAGTTCCATAATGACTTTGTAATTCCAGAGTGAGGAGACATTTCCAAATTTTTTTATTTTATTACTTTTAATTGAAGAAAAACATCCAATGCAATATGGAATATTTTCCATGGTCAATTCTGAAATAAAATATTTAGGTGAAAAAACATAATTATGTGCAATTATTGAAGACAACAAAAATCTTATTTTGTGTAAATCTTATTTTATGTCTCCAGACAGGTGATTTAGCATTTAAGGTATTCTTTCCCTTTCTTCATTTCCCTCCTTCCAGGATGGGAAAGCAGCATCTCTGTTTTAAAGTCCAGCACAAGACTGTCACAGGAATTAAAGGTCATACTCGGGCTGAATGAAAATCCTTATATAATTAGAGCTGACTATATTGCCTTTAACAGTGAAGTTGGCATAAAACTTTTCCCTTTTAGGAATTTCTGCGGTATTCCAGCATCCAATTTTCCTTGCCTTCTTTCAGTCTTTTGTGCAGCTGTACTTTACAGTTGTTTCAGTAAGGTGATATTAGTTCAAAAGAAGCCCTAAATTTTAATTTTTACTGAGCCATACTTGACTCTAGTCATGCTCTGCTCTTATATTTTTGGGGATCTGTTTAACCTGGATATCAAAGACACAATGTATCATGGAAAACTGTTTCAGAGCTAAAGTTGTGCAGGGAGCTGGAAAATGCAAGCACATAGCCTTATTTTTTTTTGGTATTGTGTGTCGAGTGATTTAATGAGATGTTTGTGGGTTACTTTAACTGGGGCTGAATTCTGGCTTGCACTTCTTTGTGGTCTGGGTTGTAAATGTGGAACCAAGCTCTCCAGAAGCAAAAGTCAGCCCTGCACAGCATGCACAATCTAATATTAGACTTAAGTCATTTTAACTTTCACTGAACTCTGTTAACTAGCCTTTTTAGGGCAAAACTGCTATAAAGAATACAATTTGCAAGGTGTAAATCAAAGTTGCAAACACTCACATTAGCCATTCAGCCTAACAAGGAATCACTGCTTCATACCGTAGCTCAGAAGAATATCTAAATTACTAGGAATGCTATGGTTCAGCCTTATGGATGAAGTTGTCTGGCAGGTACTATAAAGCAAAGTGAAAGCCTGAGATAAAATATAAGTATACACACTCTCTCTGGCTTTTGATTTTGCTGAAAATATGAAAAGTGATAATGAACTTTATAAACACTTCCCACAGAATTTCACAGTCTGTATTTCATTTTTGTGTTGTAGTAAGTCTTTCAATATCAAATATTTGATTGCCTTTAATTGGTGATTTATTTGCTTTTAATGTGACCTTCATGATTTGACTAATACGCCTCAACACGTATTTCTAAAAAGTGAGCTGCCCTTTGAAGAAGAAGAGGAAGATTTATCATAGAAGTCGTTAGTTTTGCTGTCTTTTAAAAATGAAGACATAGGGTTTGGGGTTTTTTTTACTAAACTAAAATGAAAAATATGGCTACCTAAATGGAAAAAACAAAACACATACTGAAAAAGAATGCCTGATTTAGATTTTGTTTAATTATTACATTAAATATCTTTTTGGAGGCTCTGAATTCCTTATGAAGGAATTCCTTGAAGAACCAAAGTGTATGAATAAGGATATTACAACACTATCACTTTAGTTCCTGAAACGCTAGCTACAATTTCTCATGGAAAAGTCCCTTACAATCATGGCATGTGCCATCAATTTGATTTGATCCAGCCTCCTACAGTTTAGACCAATAAAAGATGTGGCTTTGTTAATACTTTGTTCAGGTAGGGAGGCCGAGGTAATCATGTCCCCCAAAGGAGCTTCTTGCCTCCCGCTGTCACAGAAATGGCCTTTCCACAGAGCCCTTGAATGTGCATGGGATGACTTCTGATATTTAATGTAGTATGCACATTTTTTCTTGAATCCTGGAGCAGCAAAGCAGGCCAGGAAGGGGGAGTTCCACCTGACAGCTCTGTTGTACATTACACAAGGATTTACATGGAAAAAAAAAATATAGCAAAAGAGTAGCTTCTGAACTCAAAGCTATGAAAAAAACCCCACAAATGTCAGAGCTTTTCTCATGTGCACCTTTGATGACAGACAAAGACTTGTGGCACAGTTTCAACAAAGCACTTAGGCACACGGTCAGTTAGGAGAGGGCAAGTCCCCCTGTGCTCAGCCAAACACTTGAGCACACACTTAACTTCAGCCATGTTAAATGGCTTCACTGAAGTCAAATGAAAGCAAAATGATTTAGAGGGAGACTTAAAGTCCTTGTTTCATAGATTGATAGCGTTTAAGGTCAGGAAGAATCATAACAGTCATGTAGCCTGACCTCCTTTGTAATACAGGACCAAAGAGTTTTGCCAAGCGTTCCCAATGTGAAATCCATTGCTGCTGCCTGAACTGTAACTGTGCTTTCAGAAAGACAGACAACTTTGGTTTAGGAACTTCACAGGAGAGAGAATATGTTGTATCCCAAGATAAGAATTTTTAATTTAGCAATTAAGGTCCTTCATGAATAGTAGCTTTGTCTTTGAATGCTGACCTAAATTTGGTGAGATCCAGCTTCCATCCATAATGACATTTCCTGTTTAGCTAAAAAGTCAGATTCTCCTGTTTTCTTTCTACAGAAGTACCACCAGACCATCATTATTGAAATCTTAATCTTCACTTTTCAGTGATTAAATTAAGATGCTTTTTTCTCTTGCTTCTGTGACTGAAGTTTTCTTTGTAGCACTCTTCTGAACATTTTTCAAATAGCCAACATCCTACTTATATGTTTCCACTCAAAAGTGGAGAGAGATATTCCAATAATAATCTTTCTAGTTGTCAGCAATCCATAGTAGTAAAACTCCTGTGTTTCTATCTGATATTCTCCTCCCACAGACACATCCAGGACAGCATTGCTGGCTCAACCTCTCTGTTGCCCTGGGACATCTTGTTTATCTGTTTGTACAGCAAAACAACTAAATTCTTATCTGAGTCACTTTGTAGCTAAGGACTGTCAACCATTCTGTAAAAACAATCTGTATTATTTGTTCTTAATGAGGGGTCTTTTAATGAAAGCCAGCATTTCATGTGGCATTTAACAGTGGTACAGGTGAGGCCAACTTACAAATCAGAAATCTCATATTTCTGCACAGTATTGGCATGTCTTCATCATTACTCATATTTTCCAATTTTGGTGTTATTTGCAATGATTTTACATCTTTTTCTGTATGTTTTTAAAGAACTCAATCCTATTGAGCAACAAATTAATGCTACAAATGCTCCGTTTTAATCATTATTTATTAAGTATATTTGCTTTTTTGAGATGCCTTGCCTACCACAGGGGAGGAAGAGAGAATAACATTTGCTGCACTGTTTGTGTAGAAATAAAATTGACTAGCCAAAATATTGAATAAGCCAAAAAAAGGCACAATGAAAAGTAAAATAGACCATAAAAAATATTTCTTATGAATTAAAACTGTTCATGGCAAATTTTTCATTCTGAATATAGTTGATCTTCTTTAACATATTCTGCTTTAACAGTTACTATTTCCTTTGGCTTTCATCACATGGTTTTCCATGAGAAAGTGTATTGGGTGATTGGGGGTGAGTTATCCAGATTTAGGAACTTTAGTTAATGTCACGGAGAAGGAATCTTAAAAATATGTGGAGATTAGAGACTCAATTGATTTCACTGCAGATTGCTGATTGGAAAGAGACAATGTGACAACATAGCACTGAGACATTAATTTTAGCTTAAGAAATAGTTATGCCCCAAATGGTTACTTTTTAATTGCCTTTTTTACATGCAATTATTTCCCAGCTGGCTGCTTTCCCCTTTCATTTTCTTTCTAAATTAGAACAATTAGCACAAAAAGATGAAATGGACTTCTGTATCGTATGTGAAAAACAGGCTCACACCTGACTGAGTCAAGACTATGCAATCCCTCTAAAACTGGTGAATCTCATCACCATCAATATATGAACAGTAAAAAGCTCATTACTGGTTGAGATACTAAGTAGAGCACCTTCTAAATACAACCCTGGCACTTGAGAGAAAGGAGTTTTATAGTCCTTTAAGTCACTTGTCTCCTTGCACAATTTTTTTTTCCTCCTTGTGACTGAGTTTTCAATTTAAAAAACCTAAGAATAAAAATCTTACCTTCTCATATGAAATGCTTTGAGCTCTGTTATGGAAAAACACTTTGTCAAGCAGAATTATTATGCAGACCCCCTGTAACTTCAGTCTTTTTAGAAGGTAATTTTAGTTTGGCTAAGGACACCTGTGTGAAAGCAGGTCACCCCATCCTCTGTTGGGCAACTTCTGGATGCTTCTGACCACATAGAGGAAAACTGGCCTAGGGGACTGGCAGACAGGTTTGTAATTTAAAAGATTAATTAAAACAGAGAAGCAGTCACTTATTTCCCTTTCCAGGAGGTCCTAAACTGAGTGCAAGGGACCATGACATGCTTGGCTTAGTTTTTGTACAAAATCCCGTCTATCCCTGAGTAGCTGTGCTTTCAAATAACAATCATTATTCACTGTGGGGGAAGGAAGGGGTGTGAAGGAGATGAACACCGGAGGCTCACACAATGCCCAGAGAACTTTTATCACTGTAGGAGTGCAGGGTGGAAAGCAATAAAGATTGAAATCCTCAACTCTTACACGAATTGTAACTTACCAAGTAATACCTTCATCATAACCACATAACCCCAAACTCCCTCCCTGCTTCCTGCTGTTCCTACAGCCTCCAGGGCCTCAGTGGCCTTTGGGTTTTCTTTTTTTTTCCTTTTTTTTTTTTTTTTTTAAGAAACATACATCTTAATGTGTTTTCTTTCTTTTTTAATAAAAATATCAAAGGCATACTTATCAATGACTGAGGAGGGAGAGCTGCGGTGCAAGCTATTTTTTAACTGGAACACGCACCATGCTGTGACACACTCATCCAGCAGCAGAAGATTGATGGCTAGACATGTGGAGAGAACTGCCACTGATTGAAATCAGACAACTGCAAGCTGTGAGGGAGATCCAGGGGAAACCATTTTAACCACAGCCGTCCAGTCTTAGCACACTTGGACAGGGGCTTTCCTCTGTCTGAAGTCTGCCCAGCAGGACACAAAGAAACTAGGCAGTACACTGAGGCCAAAGGCAAAATATAAAACTATGACAACGTGGAAGATATATGTGTACATCTCTATCTATCTCACCTCAGCAAATTATTTCCTTCACTAACAGACAATAGATCAGAAATTTCATTTCCCAAGTACCAGTCATCTTCTTACACCCTTCAGATTCTTTCTAAAAGACCAGAAAAAAGAAAAAAAAAGAAAAAGAGCAAGCTTTCAAATGGGAAAAAAGAACAGGAATAGCATTAAAAACCTGATTTTCAGAAGTACTGAGCACCTGGGGTGTCAATTACAGTTCCTGTGAGCTGGAATTGTTCACCATGTCTAAAGACATCAGATTGCTGCTGTACAAAATCGTGATTTACTTAATTCCGTTTTGGAAACATACCTCTTATTTGCTGCAAAACAGGGAGAAGTGAAAAGCACGATGTGGAAGGGCATGCTCCTCAGCACCCATCTCCGGGGCTGCCAGAATTGGTGTTGTTAGCAATTGCACAGCCGTGCACTTGCACTGAGACATTTTTATTTCATTACGGGTGTCAGTTTACAGCCATTAGCTAAGCAGATTGGCCTGGACCAAAATGCCTCCTTTTTGTGTGCATGCATGTGTCTTATCACTAGATCTTGCTTCCATTATTCAAGTCTTTCCAGAAAAAAAAAAAAAAAAA
>VZRL01003675.1:182905-198810 GCA_013397895.1 Origma solitaria | reverse complement strand
AAAAAATAAGAAAAAAAAAAGGAAGGAAGGAAAGAAAAGAAAATAATGGAGAAAATAAACGCTTTACATACATTATGTTTTGTGGCTTGTCCCTGTCCTCTAGCCAGAACAGTCTGAAATAGGTTTTATTGGAAATCATTACTTAAATTCCAGCACTGAGAAGAATATTGATCTCCTGTACATAATGGTTACCAGACTGTGGAAAGTAGCAGAGAGGGCTCCAAGTGGGCCGACAGAATGTCAGTGACAATTCATTTTTTTTACCAGTTAGGATGCTGGTTTAATATCCTGTAAAAGGCACTTAATGCCAGCCTTTTCATAGCATCTGTCCGGCCCTGGCGGCGGCAGGGGGCTGCTCCTGGGGTGGTGGGCTGGCAGGCGCACTGGAGATCTGCTTGGCAGAGCCCCGGCATTCCCCCGGCACCCCGCACGCGCTCACCAGCTGTCCCAACTTTCCGAGGCCCTTCTCAATTTTCTAAATATGCGTCACATAAAAATAAAATTTCGGACAGTGATGCGCTGAGGAACCCTGTGCCTGCAGTGCATAATTCATTCACAGTGTCCATAGCCCATTATTCCCACATTCCTCCTGCGGAGCTATCAATTTCATCTCCGGCCAAACTGGAATCTGAATCTTGGGAGAGCAGTGAAGTGCCGGTGGTATGGGTATACCACTTTTTTTTTTTCTACCCCACTATTTTTTGACTGCCCTGCAAGAAAAGTTACATTCATTTCGTGTTTGCAGACACGAGCTGCTGAGAAAGAAACACATAAGTAGCTCCAGATTCCCAGATTTGGTAGATTTCAGGGGAATAAAAATATGTGACTGTCCATTAGATGCTTAACCACACTGAAAAAAATATTATCTTCTTCCCAAAATAAAACTTCCAGTTGTTCAATGCATCTCTCACCCATCAACTCTCATGGGAAATCAGTGCTTTGCTAATGAGGTTTCTGCTCATCTCACAATATGTGTGAGGATTCCTATAAGTTTCCCTGTGTTAATTATTTCGGTAACCAGAAGCATAAAACTTTCCAGAGATATCAGTGGCATTTAATTAACACAGTGCCTGGAACACCTGCCCCAATGCAGCAATGACCTGTGGAGAATGGTTTGTACTGCATTTAACAAGACAGCAACCGGTGTGCTGTGAGCGCACTCAGAAGGGTACCAGCAAGCTACACAGTAAATTTGTCTCAAATCTCCAAGCTCTTTCATCCCCCATCAGCCATCCTGAAAATATCATCAAAAACCTGTCAAAGAAAGGCTAATGCTCTGCACTGCCCAACAAAATGGCAAAAGGCTGCTGATATGAAAAAAATTATGACAGATGAAGAGATTTTAAGGACTAATGAAGGAGCTGGCAAAACAATGCCATCATGGATGTCAAGTCTGTTATCTGTGCCCCAACCAACTCTCTACTTGCTAATTTTAGCAAAAAAAAGTCCTTTTTTCCCCCAAAATGAACATTCTTAGTGGAAGTTTTTCTCTCTTTTTTTTTTTTTTCTAAAACTGTGGTAACATAAAAATGTATTAAATTTATTTATATTACATTTATTTATATTACATTTATATTAAATATAAATCACTGTGTTTAACAAGTAATAGAAAAATAGATAACAGTGATTCTGTACAAAAACCCATCTGGACATGGTGCTGGGCAGACAGCTTCAGGTGGCCCTGCTTGAGCAGGGGAGTAGGACCAGGTGGCCTTCAGAGGTGCCTTCCAAACTCAACCATTCTATGACTCTGCGATTCATATATGTAAAATTAGTATTAATGTGTTTACATAGAACCACACATTTCTAACACAGGAGCACTACGTCAGAGTCAAATGTTAATAATTTGAGACAGAAAAAAGGTTATTTTTATTCTTATTTGACAGTGTGAGAAGCATGTAGAGATGCAGTGTTAGAATTCATCATGTCTAATATGAGCTACCTCAAAGTCAGGCATTTAGTCTAAGACAGGAGTCTGAGCTGTTTTGTAATCATGTCTCCACAGAAATAGCAGAGTCTGCTGGTGTGCAACCAAATACCTATCGCATGCAGCGGACCCTGAGGCAAAGCTCACTCTTCATTCATGCTCAGGGCTTGTCTTGGAAGGAGACTGGAAGAAAATTAGCGCCTACACAGAATATCAAAGGCATACAGATGGATGAGATACAGCCCATGCAGAATACAGAAAGGGCTGTGAAATGTCTTCTAGCTATAGTACTACAGACTGTATGAGTAAGTACAATAAGTAACTTGGAGAAGAAATTCCCTGTTGTTCTGCTTTTAGCCAGAGTAGAGTTAATTTTCTTCATAGTATGGGACTGTGTTTTGGATTTGTCCTGAACACAGGGTTGATAACATAGAAATGTTTTTGATTTTGCTGAGCGGGGCTTACACAGAGCCAAGGCCTTTTCTGCTTTTTGTACTAATGCATGAGAGATTGGGAGGAGACACAGCTGGGACAGGTGACCCAGATGACCAAAGGGATATTCCAGATGAATATCCGTATGATGTCCATATGACATCAGGCTCAGCATATAAACTGGGGGGAAGAAGGAGGAAGGGGGAATGTTCAGAATGATGGAGTTTGTCTTCCTAAGTCACTGTTACGTGTGATGCAGCCCTGCTCTACTGGAGATGGTGAACACCTGCCTGCCCATGGGAAGCTGGGAATTAGTGCCTGGTTTTGCTTTGCTTGTGTGCACGGCTTTTGCTTTCTTCATTAAACTGTGTTTGTCTGAACCCAGGAGTTCTCCAGCTTTTACCCTTCTGATTCTCTCCCCAGTCCAGCTGGTGGAGGAGTGAGTGAGCAGCTGTGTGGGGCTGGTTGCTGGCTGGGCTTAAACCACAACACCTTTCTAGATGATGTTAGGTGAGATGGATCTGGATCCCAATGTCTTGCTTAAGTCAATTGCATAGAAGTTCCAGGGCAGGAATAAAAACTGTAATTGCATAGAAGGTCCAGGGTAGAAAAAAACCTGAACTATGTTTTCCAAATTCCAGTCTGGAAACATAGACTTTTTGCTACCAATGAACCTTCACTATGAATACTATAGGTTCTTTCTTATCATTTTTCACAGCAGAAATTCAGAAATTTAAGGCAATTTTTTCTGGTTTTCCTTGGATTTTCTTATTTTCTTCATGAAATTGAGAGGCATATAGAACATGTAAATAAGATCTCATATGCAGTTTCCAGAAACAAGCACATTACAGAATCACAACACTATTAGTGTCTCTCTAGTAGTCCTCTAAAAATCATTACAGCTTTTAAAGAATTCTAATTAGGCATGTCTGAAGCGCCAAATCCAGGTGGATTTTCACCCACTTCCAATAATATAGCCACTCTGAGCCCTCGCTGAAATAGATCATATCTCTGGAATCTAGCTGTAATGGAGATCAGGTTCTGACTTATCCCATAACCTCCCAAAATAAAGTTAAGTTGCTCTGATGCAGTGTGTTTTAAAGCTCTGTGGGGGTTACAGCTGTGTGCCTGTTAACATATCTTCCAGTTGCTTTCATTTAGTAGCTATGAAACACTGTGCTAAAGGAGAGAGGAGAATGGTGAGATGGGTCATTCTTCTGCTCTCTTTCCCCAGATTTTCTGAGTTTGCCCTGTACTAATATGGTACTTTCCTGCACACACCTATGGAGTAACATTATACTATCAGCATCTGCTTCTCACCTGAAGCAGTATGGGACTGCAGCTGCAGCATTAAGGGGGAAGAAACATCATTTCTATCCATGATTTTGGTTTTTCTTTACTGTTCCAAGATGAATATTTTAAGGTCAAAAAACATGCCATTTCCATAAAAAGGCCCTGTCATCAATTTTTACAGTACCTGAGTCTATATTATATCAACAAATCTTTGTTAATATAAAATCTTTCTTATGAGCTAAACAAGAGAAGTCTATACATATGCCTTCAACACGGCCAGGGTGAAAGGGATTAAATGAAAAAATCTCAGTGATTTTGTACTTCTATGTGCTCAATGCAAAGAAGAAAGAATCCATTTCAAAAACCAAAATCACTTCCTAAAGTTAGGCAAATTTTAAATACCCTGTTGGGTACAAATGGAGCCAATCAATACACTACTACGATTATTATTATTATTATTATTATTATTAATTACTGTTATGACAAAATAACATTAAATCTATGAAGATTGGGTTTCTGAAACCAACCAAACTATCTTCATATAGAAGTCATCTCAGGTAGACAAGAAGACATAGGGGATTTTCTTTAGGAGATCATTTTCTGGTCTGATTATGCTATTTCTTTGCTACAAGATGAACTGTGTGTAGGCAGAAACAACTTATTTCTGAGATCACCAAGGATGCTGCAGTTTGGAAGAAGTTGTGATGGTTCTTCCTAGCCCTGTCCAATATCCCCTTCCTACATTTAGAGAACATGCATATTTATAACTCACATGTATTAAATCAGATGATAAATCTGCAAAGTTATTCTCAAGGGGGCAACCAAAGTTCATAGTATAGTCACAGATATTTAGATATATTGTGAATGCATTCATCATTGTTTGTTTAATAAAAGCAATCCAAAGTGAGAAAAAAATAATTATATTAGTTCCAAATAGTTTTGGTCAGGCCAGATAACCCTAAATATGATCATGTCTCTTTTTTATTTATAAACTATTCACCATGTTGATTGCGTGGCACACACTGAAACTGAATTTTAAAAATGAAATCTTCCCTCATGAAGTCATTCAAAGGAACGAGAGCTGCCTAAAAAATGGCAAAGGCTACATGATTGTTCACATATGCCATTCACAGTGCTTTAATGAGGAATTACAAGTGTTTGGAGGTTGTCAAAACACCTGTTTGTGAGTCAGGAATAGACTGGTCAGTCTGGAGACATATGAGCCTTTACCAAACAATGCTTGCAAGACAAAGGGCAGTATGGGGAAATATGTCTGTTCTAGCACTTCGATATTAAATTTTAGGGAGCAAAAAAATAAAGCATAGCGATTATACTCATCAAAATACACTTAAAATGGCCCTCTAACAAACACAGCTTAACAGGGATGCATATTGAATCATATTGTGTCTGACTTTGGAAAAATTTAATTATTATTATAGGCAATAACAACGATGCTAATCTTTACCAGACCATGTTATACTAATGTTCCTGTTTCTATACTGTGCAAGAGATACATATTGAGCTAAACCGGGGTGCAGAGAGAATCAATGCTCTAATTTAGATCTGTGCGGTCAGCAGGTAAACAGGCTTGCACTGCTGTGGGTACAACCTGTTTCACTGGAAGAGCCAATATATATTCCATGCATCCCTCTGCCAGCTAAGATTGGAGATAATTTCAAAGTTACATATCAAGCTGATGTCCATGCTATAGACATTCTATCAGGCTAAACTGCATAGCCTGCAGGACTTCAAAGCATGGGGGCCATGGTTTTACTCTCAGTTCTGTGACCACGCTACTGAAATCCAAAAACCAGTAGGAGTGATGGTAATTGCAACAGGACAAACAGTTCCTCAGTGATTTTACTAGGAGGAAAGTCTGTGTAAATGCAAATAAATTAACATTTCCTGAAGATAAGGCCCAAGGAGTGAGAAAAAGACCATCTTCCAAGGGTAAAGACTTGAATAGGTAGAAACAAGGCTGATGACATATGACCTGGGGTTTTTTGACTGAAATCAGTAATGGTTTTCAGGGCTGTTATGCTGTCACTCTCTATTGCTCCAAATATTATTAACCATTTGATACAAAAAGGCCCAAACAACTAATAAAATGTGATTCCTACTGTATCTAAATAACCAGTTCTATTATTGCTTCTTATATTACCATGTGAACAACCATTAGCTGAAATGGCATCATTGTATGGAGGAACATTATGAGCAGAGGACCTCAGATTCCCTTTGCCTATAAAAGTAGCTTGGGAATTTTTAGGAGATGTGTCAGACAAGATCAGACGGCTGGATTTTGCTAATGAGGAGTCTCTGGATGCATTCCGTCTCAGTCCCAGGTCTGAACAAATGCAAAAAAAAAAAAGAAAAAGAAAAAGAAAAGCCTATTTCTTTCCTAAAATTGAGGTTGGTTTTGCATGCGTCGATACGATGAAGACCAAATGATGTCACACAAGTATTGGATCCATTTCCAATATGCTTTTGTTTTGTCACACTGCAAGGAAAATTGTCCCATGGCCAAGTGTCATTAGCCTGTTGTGTCCAAACATTGCTTGGACACAACAGCTCTTGGGCCTCACTGACAAAACCATTCAGGCCATGGAAATTGACTGCCCCATTCTGTTGGTGGTGTTACAGCTCTGAGCTCTTATCACTGAGTTCTTGTGGTCAGGAGAAGGAAGGAAATCCCTCAGGGGAAAACATTTAGAAGATGTTTTACTGCCACTGGGGCTAATAGCAGAATACACAAGCCGCTAGCACGTTGCTGTAGCATCCTTCCCATCACCCTTTTGACTACGTTTTTAATACATGACACTTTACCCACCTAGTGAGATAACACAGAAGGAAGCTGTTGCTCCGACTAGACTTCTTGACCTTTGGCATAGTCAGTAAATTTCGAAACCCTTTTTAAAAATCACGGTCAGTGCTGGGCATGCCACCTCAAAAATGATCTAAACAACAAGCAGGCAGACAATGGTTGTAAATGGCAAGCAAATATAAGTACAGGTATGGAAACAGTTTTGCATAACAAGAGAGTAAAAATTTATAACTGCTTAATAGGAATCACACAAAAAAATTATGATGTAATGAATACAGAAGTAAATCAGAAAAACCTAGATATCTGTTCTCAAGATGGTACAACATAAGGAGACACACTGTGAAATTAAAAGGTGTCAAACACAAAAAGATGTCAAACACAAAAAACCCCCACAATTTTGTGCTGATTCTTCCTGCACTAAAAAGAAAAGTTTTACTACTTTGTTCAGTGGGAGAAGAGCAGATGCTCTATTTCCACATTATTCTGAGGGATACCTTGTAAAATATTACTGCTTTTATGGTAAAAAAACTAATACGCTGAAACACACTGCCTTTGCTCCTAACACTTCTTTCTCTGAGAAGAGTCAAGTGAAGAAATGACAAAGCACCAACTTTCAGAATTTTACTTTGCAGTCTTTTGTTTCTTAGAGAAAATTGTATAAATATATTGTAAACTATTGGGTTTTCCACAATAAGACAAGGGAAACATTAAGATGAAACAGTGAAAATAGTGTTTTCTCCTCCAAACTTGTCACAAAAGGGTTCTGTAGAGTAAAAGCTTTAAGTGAAATTGTGTTATCTTTGAAATAAAGACTTAAATGAAACAAAAAGTTAATCAAAGTGGGTTTTAATAGAACAAATAAAACTCGAAGTAGGCTTCAAAACGAAAACATATTTTTTTATATATAAAATATATATGAATTGAGTGAGAAGAGTATGTGCAATACACGAAGTTATATTATGTGAGATAAAACTAAGCTGTGTGTTCTGAAAACATGCAAATCATTGAAAATTCATTCCACAAACAGATAAAATAAATTAATATCAAAGGCTACATACACACTTAGAAAAGAACATATCATCCTGTTTGTAAAACATCTATAGATTGATGTAAATGTTAAGGTTAGCCTTTTCTCTTTCACAGGTGTGCAGCATCTTGAGTTTCAGCCAAGTGGAGCTTCTGCTCTCAGAGATGACGTTTTAATGACATCCAGCTCTCACTGCTGTCTCGCAACCTCTTGCCACTCTAAGAGTCACACAGCCACTTGATCACTCCTCCACCAGCTGGACTGGGGAGAGAATCAGAAGGGTAAAAGCTGGAGAACTCCTGGATTCAGATAAATACAGTTTAATGGAGGAATCAAAAGCCATGCAAACAAGCAAAGCAAAACAAGGCATTAATTCCCTGCTTCCCATGGGCAGCCATCTCCAGGAGAGCAGGGCTGCATCACACGTAACGGTGACTTGGGAAGACAAATGCCATCACTCCAAATATCACCCTTCTTCCTTCTTCCCCCCACTTTATATACTCAGCATGATGTCATATGGTCTAGGATATTTTGGTCAGTTTGGGTCACTTGTCCCCACTGTGTCTCCTCCCAACCTCCTGTGCACCCCTGCCCACTTGCCATCATGGCAGTACAAAAGCAGAAAAGGCCTTGGCTCTGTGTGAGCCCTGCTCCGCAATAACAAAAACCTCTCTATATTATCAACCCTGTGTTCAGCACAAATCCAAAACACAGCCCTTCACTCACCACTGTGAAGAAAATTAACTCTACCCCAGCCAAAACCAGCACAGTCCCATACTAACTTTTGATGATAAGTTGCCTAAGGATTTGTATAAGTCACTGATTTTCTTCTCCCTATTCCTTCTCTCATATTTGGCCCACCTATTTGGTGGACCACCCATATTTGGTGAATCAAATAGGAAAACACAAGCTGTCACTAGAGCTGGAGGTGTGCAGAGGACCGACATGGCCTTGCCATGTAGCACCATGAGGTTAAGTAGTCAGGTCAAGATCCTGACCAACCACAAAATCATGCATGTATGAAATCACCCCTTCTACCCAGTGGAGAGGCTGATCCAAAACCTGTGGAAATCCACTTGGCTTCAACAGGCTTGAGAGCAAATCTTGCCTTTTAAAGCCTCCCTTGCAGATGAGATTCTTAAGCGAAAGATACTGGGAGATTTGATCAGCAGGAGCTTTAATCAGATTTCCTAGCTGCCAAAATGTAGCAAATTGGAATGTTAAGGATTACAGGTTTAAAGAGCTTCACCTGACATCCTTGTCTGCTTCACTATACACTGTATATTTCCCATCACGTGAGCTCTTGATAGACCAAATCACTGTCCTTGGCAACAGCATCATACAAAGAGTCTCTTATAAAGTGTGAATTGAACAAAACCAGTGAGTGCTCCCAGAAGTAAGATGGCACATGTCAAGTATTTATTATTTCCTTGCTCTGAATTTAAGTCAAAATAATTTACTCTGGCTTGCTTTTAAGATGTATTTTGTCTCCAAGTCAGAAAAAATGATCGATTTCTAACACTGCCTTTGTAGCGTTTTTTTAGCATGTGAATTTAAAACTTCTTTATTGTTGCTTTTAAATAGAATAGTTTAAGAGCACTACATTTGAAAGAGATATTTTTAGACATCTGAAGTGACATGCAAGGCAAAAAAATAGCGCTGTTGGTTTTCAAATGAGCTCCAGGTTGGAGAAGGTACTCCATTGCCTGCCTATGAATCAAGCAGTGAAAGAATAAAAACAAAGTACTTTCTGTCTCAGCTTTGTAAGTCAAATCTTGGATGTGTCTCTGTTGCACACAGCACTGCAGCAGAAGGAGGAATATAGTGTCTCTGTGTGTTAGGGAGCATTTTTCATCTCATACATCACTGTAATTTTGGTGCTGTAATTCCAGAAAGTCAGCTAATCTTCTTCTACATTCACATCAACACAAATAATTTAAAATAATCATTTGAGGTGTTGGGATTTTTTTGTAATTTGTCTTCCCCACTACTCCTGCCTGTTCTTCCCTCCACAATAGATGGATAAAGCAGATGTGTAAGCAGTGAGCATTTTTCTGCCAAATGCCTTGTTGAGTTCAACCCACGTGTCTGCCTAACAATGAGTAGAACATTCCTTGCAGTGGCCTTGGTGCATTAGAAAAGGATTTAGTGTCACCACTTTCCAAGCTGCATAACAAATCCTTATAAAATATTACAGTAAATAATAAAGTACACACCTCAGCTCAAAGGCAGTCATTCAAAAGTGAGCAGAATGACTGAAAAAGGAAGTTACTTCAATGAAGAATTTTTTGATTTTTTTTTTTTTTTAAACCAACCAAAGTCCACTTGTCATTGGCCATGCACAAACTGCTTCTTGAGAAGATTGCTGGAAGAGAAAAATTAAAACAAAAGCTGCTGGCAAGAACAGTAGACTGATGGAATTGGAGAACAGAGAATTCTGGTGGCTACAGGAATCTGCTTAGGACTCTGAAAACAAAAGGCTAGCAACTATTAGACTCTTGTAGTCAAACAGAGAGCAGAGAGAAAAGGTCAGTTCTCTGTGTGTGGGGAAAGCAGGATTGGAGAGCTGGCAAAAGGGAAGAGTATTCCCGAGTAGTTTAGATCCAGGAGGGAAGCTGTATTCTTAAGAGGTATGAGAAGCATCAGGTTTGTTAGGCATGCACAGACAAACCTGGATGCTTGTAAGCAAAAGGCTAACAGAAGATTTTTGTAGCTGGTGAATCAATTATCTCAGTGGGGAAGATTTAGGTAGTGAAGAGCTGGAAGAGGCAATGGAGGGATTCAGTGCTTTTGACACTGGCAAATTTTTAACTGTGAAGACTGGAAAGGTGAAACAAAGGAGTCTCAGATCAGGCATACAGTGGAATTATAGCAAGATGGAAAAAATACACTGTTGTGCTCCACTTAAGTAGAGGTCTCTGGACTATTTGATGCCTAAACACATTGCATCTGATTTCCAGAACCCTCGTGAGTTTTCCTTTGAAAATGTAACACTTCTCTAAACAGCACAGGTTAAAAATTAAAGCAAAAACTTCTAAATGGAGCAGCTAATTTGAACCTTTCAGGTAAGGGGAACAAAACAAACAGGAATAAAGGGCCTCATCGTTGGAGGCTCCATCACTGCTGCCCTAAAATGCACAGAGTCTTTCAGGGTTAGCTTTCTGCCTCCGCTGTGCAGAGCAGGTCTTTTGTACTTTAGAGCATGCCGGGGCTCTGCCATGTAGCTAAGACAGGGACGCCTGGCTCAGCCTGCAGCAGTGTGACCTGCAGTGACACCAATGATCAGTCTGTATTATTGGACTCGTCAAGTGCAGGCTGCGGACTGTAAGGGGTAGGCAGCGCTTGGACGGCACACATCTGTCTATGTGATCAGAATGACCAACCTACCTTTACAAGATTCTTTTAAAACAAAGAATGATCTTTGTTAGGCCCTGGGGGGTCCTTACCAGCAGTGTGAAGAGTACTTATTAACCATAAAACCATGTTTAAACTGAAAATATTCAGTATTCCTGCAGGGGAACGAAAATCACTAGGCTTGCTTGGGCAAAGGTGACTCTGTGACACACAACCAATAGACAGACCCACACATCAACCTGTGGCCCCAGGCTCTCCAGACACGACTGCTAACTCCTAGTTTTGCTAGACTGGCTGCAGTAGGAATGGCATCTTAGGTTAAACTTGGGTTCTGAATATTGTCAGTTAATTCTCTGACTTCATGCCTGCACAACTTCACCAGGGGTATACCTGATTCAGAATCACCTCTGTATTTCTATTAAGCCTCCACACAGATTATTACAGTGGTATGGTATCACTACAGCTGGTCACTGCACATTGGCTCCCCTGAGTAAAAGAGAAGAAGGTTTTGTCCTCTTGGACTATATATTTTTCCTTTCTTTCCCTCTTTGATCCTTAATTTTCAGTAGCATTGAAACAAAGGAGATGTTTTTGCAAGTTACATGAAAAATTCAGGTCTTCCTTTCCCAATCTCTCTTTGTTTTGTGATCTTCCAGAGGAGGGTGGGACATTGTGGAAAATAGGGAGAAGAAGAAATACTGCATTTGGAGCAAAATGCAAACATAATAAAATGAATCTAGAAAGGAAATAAGGAACAGGGAGTCGCAAGGAATTATTTCCAAATAGTTTCTAAATGTGTAGGTTTTTATGCCAAACCAGCATCAATGTATGTTGACACAGCCGTCAGAGTTGTCTGTCTGGGACTCAACATTGCACAAAGTTAGAAATTATGTAGAGAAGAGATTTGTATATATCTCACTCTGCATTTTCTTTGAAGAGCAATATGAACATGAAGGTATAGACTTGGATTTTGTATAGAGTGAAGGAAGGTGAAGCCAGATGCAAAAAATTATTTCACCCATCCCACTTAAATTTCTGATTATCAAACCTCCTATAACTTCAGTTCTTGCACATTTAGTCCTACTCAATACAAGTAGTCTCTGGAAGGAATTAAGGATCAGAGTCCCAGAAAAACACTATTTATCTATATAAATAAGAACTAAGGAGAGGCCCCAGTAGCCATCCTTCACAAATCCATGTGCAAAATTGTGTAACTCTTCTCTTCATAGCTCAGAATCAGAAGCACTGTGACACCATTTTACGGCACCTGGGAATGTTTTGCAATAGACAGATCTGTATAAAAGTATTCCATTTAATCTGAACCAAACATCACTGATGGGCTGGAAGTCCTGTAGTAGATTTCTTTATGAGTTTGTGTTGACTCTGACATTTTGAATTTTCTTTCTTCACTGAGGTCATATGAAGGTAGACAGGAGACAGCACCTACAAACTCCCAGCATGGGAAGGAAAATGATAGTAAAACTTTCTCTGTTGTGTAACAGTAGAGGTGAAGAAGTAAAAATGCACAGATACCTGTGAGTCCTCCTTGAAAAATAAAGAAAGTAAGGTATAACTAGCAGTTTGCTTTTCTGTGAGACCACAGTACATGTCACAGTCAGAGCTGGAGGTGACACATACAGGTTTCATGCTTATCTGCATAGTTTAAGGAGCCATTGAAAATACTTAACAGCCCACTTTAAAATATTACAGAAAGATGAGCAGAGGTGGAAAATGAAATATAATTATTAACAATTTAGGCACACATTTTTATATGTGGAAGAGTGTCTACACAGTTAATAAAAGAAAATCCAGTGACTATTAAATATAAAAGCACCAACCATAATGAAATCTAAGGTCAGATATTGAGAGGAAACCACAACAAAGGTCAGGGATGACTGCCTGAATCCTAAACAGATAAGTGATTGACAGTTACAAAAAATTACTGAAATAACTCTAGGATAGCTCATTTAGTTGTCTTTGGGCATCTAGGAGATATCCATTTCAATCTCTGAAGCACTGTCTACTCTTAAAGCCAATTTCTTCATTAGATCTTCTTCAAAATGTGGACAATGCCTGCTATTGTGCAGCGATAACACAAAGCACACAGGAGGGTGAAGGTGCACTTTTTATTTGTGCAATTGCCAAACAAAGTCAATGGCAGTGAAGCAGCATAAATTAAAACTATTAAATACCAGGAAGGGCAAACAGAAGAACTGGGACTGCAAGTGAAATCATCTATTCATAATTAAAAATTGATTGAAGACATAGATTCCTTGTGGCTAAAATAAATCACTTCATGCCTAGCTGTGAATGGAGTTCAGTTTGACAGTGACTGAAGACTGTCATGTCATTAGCCCTTTATAATCCTAACCACATGCTTCCTCTCCTAGCTCCATCACAAAAATCCCAAACAGGATAAGCATTAATTGCCTCCTTCCTTCATTCACAGGTGCTACAGAGAATTCAGTAGCAAAGTAGCATCCACATTGCATTTTCATGAAGTTGATGGAGCTGAAAACTGAAATACATGAGTAGGAGATGCTACACTAGTGGCACTGTGGTGCACTGCATTGCTTCAGGAAAGACTACAGGGTTCCCTAAAGATTCGTGGGATTTATGTAGGAGATTTTACAGCAACACTCTATCCCTCAGTACATGGCGCTGCTGGCAGAAGCTCCCTTGCCCACCGAGTGCTGGACTGAGTTTCATTAAGCTGGAGACCTGATTTTGGCTGGGATTATGTGGCTGCAGTGCCCCCCATTAGGGCATGAACAGCAGGATGGGACAAGGTGAGGGAGCCTGGCCCCATGGGGAGCTGCAGCTGCCATGGCGTGACTGTGGGCCAGAGTGTGGATCACCTGGACACACCATGACCCTCACAACCGACATTTCGGACAGAGAAAGGCAACTGGGGAAACTTGCTCCTCAGAAATCATGGAGAAGACAAATGCACCTTTGCTGCTGGGTTTCTTTTGCATTTCCTTTCAATGAGACAGAATTTGAATGAGTCCTCACCATCCCTGCATGCTCCTAAAATCCTTTCCACGTATCTCTCCTTTCTCTCCAGAGTAAGCCCCACCACTGTGTCCACATGACATAAAAACTAACCTTCCCTAGTGCCTCATTTTCAGATGCCCGAAAAGCTCTTTCTTTGCATAAATGTCTGTAATTTGGGTTAAAAATAATGAGGATTAATGATTTTATTCCTAAAGTACTCCCCCTGCTGATGAACTCTGAGACAACTGTACTATATTTTTAAGTATATGATAAAATGTAGGAAAATGTAAGAATGGTCACTGAATAAATCTTGTTAACCTCTAAAAGGGATAAAATAAGACAATGAAAAGGGACTGAATCTCAAGAAAAAGAGCAAAGACTGTGGTAAGAAGACATGAATATGAATAGTTGTTATGCATTCACTAAGAGGTAAGAGAACTTTCTCACATTTTTCAGTTAGGAGAAAAAGGGGTATTTGAAGTCAGCGCAGAGCAACTTCAGCATATTCCTTGCTGCTGGAGTGTGGCACTCGCTGAGGTGGCAGCACTTTGCGGAGGTTGCTGCATGTGAAGGGCTCGGTGTGTGCAGAGGGAGCTCCATGGGTACAAGCCCCAGGGAGGATGTCATGAATGCTGCCAGGGCTCGGCCAGTTCCCAGCTCCTAAAAGCCCTTCCCTGCCTGCTCAAATCAGGCAATTTCTTCCCAGGCAGGCCATGTAAAACAATCCTGTAACACACTAATGGCTAAAAATGGAGGCCTGAGCAAGCACACATGTTGACAGCTCTGAAATGCAGAGAAAGGAGTGGAGAGCATGGAAGAGGTGTGGAAGGGGCCCTTACTGACAATCATGATAAATGTTTGTGGCTTTTCTTTCACACTTGGAAGTGAAACAAACACCAGGCTAAGCATTTGCAGGTAGGAATTTGGGCAATCTTTAATGTTAAACTCTATGTGTAATACTGTTGTGTGGCTTTATTATTACAATCTGTTTCTACCTCTCCCTCTCCTTGCCCCTACTCCCCCCAGCTCCCAGTGCAGTCAGACATGGAAACTACGGATGACCTCTTTCTACTGACAACCTTCTCTCACATCTTTAGAAATAATCTCACATTTTTAAAGGGTTGTAAATATAGTTCTCATAGTATTGCTTAAAAACCCATCCAGCTTTTATTTTCATAGGAACTGTTTTTCACAATATCCAACAGTCCTTCCCATTGGTAGCCTTTCTGAAAGATGGAAAAGTGTCACAATGGTAAGTCATGAGAAAGGAAAAACAAAAGAAAAGCAAAGAATCAGCAAGCTTTTCCATGGCAGTACCCAGATAATCCAGTCCACATGTAGCTCTGCACGTGAGCAAGTGACCCCATGGACTGGAGAAGGTCTCCACACACACGTGTAAATCAAGGCAGAACAGTTCTGTTTGAAGGATCTGAGTTCTGCTTCAATTCTGAAGCAGAGTCAGATTCACATGGTTGTGATTCACATTGAATTTGAGCCTCAAATTTGAACATGCCAGCTTGTCATCAAGCTAGCTGCCTTTATTTTATTTTTGGCTTTTTCTTTGTCAGTGCAAGCTTCTTATATTTCAGACATATATATATTTTGCGAGGCAGCTCAGTCTGCTGAGCCAGGATCTTTCACCAAGGAAAGAAAAGTGCATTGCTTGATTCTTAGAGAAAGAAGAAAACATTGCTTGCTTTTTGGAATACATCCAAACTGTCTGTGACACCTTTAAATATTATACGAGTAGTGCAATTTGTCATAAATTTAACTATAAATGGGCTTTAAAACACACATAGTCTTATTAGCATGTGACCAAGTGTAGCAGTCAATAGCAGTCAATAACACATCCTGATACAATTCTACAGCTCTAGTGGTCTCTAAGGATTTTCTTGAATCTTCTGTGATTAAAAAGAATAATGGATTCACTGTTTTGCAGCATAATTCTCATTTTTATTACCATATCACTCCTAATTTTTTCCTCAAATCTTCTGCAAGCAGTGGTTTGATGCTTTTTCAGCTTTGTTCCTCAGATCTTCAGAGGAAACAACCTC
>VZRL01003675.1:147795-180167 GCA_013397895.1 Origma solitaria | reverse complement strand
AACCTTCCCTTCCCTTCCCAAACCTTCCCTTCCCTTCCCTTCCCAAACCTTCCCAAACCTTCCCTTCCCAAACCTTCCCAAACCTTCCCTTCCCATGCAGATCTGTGGAGAGGATGATGATGAAACCTGAACAGCCTTTGGGCCCTATTCATACAGAAGGCTGTCAGTTATGGCTGAGTGATTTGGCTACTTCCAAATTGAAAACAATAATAATATAAACTAGAGCAGGATTCGAACCGAGGAAGAGTCAGCAAAATCAGAAACAACTCACAACTCCTAACCACAGCCACCAGAGAGAATACAAACAGCGAGTTTTTATTCCTTGGTTTGCTTTGTGTTTTGCTTTTGGAGCTTTACAGACACCAGGCTTTGATTTTTGCCAACCAGGAGTGGGTATACATTGAGGTTTTTAGGCATATACTTAAGATATTTATGGATACCGCTTCCATTTCAAGTCATAACAACACAGATCTTTGGTATGAAACGCTTGTTTCAAAGAATGAATGCCAAGTAACACTGGTGATTTTCAAGTCACATTTGGGATCTCTGCCACAGGTCAAACAGCTGTCAGATTTATTGGTACTCCAAATCAACAGACAAGGCACACATTTCCACATCTGTTTAAAGCACCAAACCAATCGTTTTGTCTTTTGTTTGCTTGCAGATTAAGGCTCAAAATGCAGTTAAGGCTCTGTGCTTGAACCATGTCAGAACTATGAGAGCTGAAAGCATATCTGATGGTAAACTGAGGAAAGGCTTAAAGAGATGAAAAAATGGAACACCATTTCAGTCAAGCTTTGCTTCAGAAAGAAGAAATCTATGATACACAGCCTGGCATCTGGGCTAAATTATTTAATCTGTTACAAGGTTCACAGTTTTGGCATCTCTGTCTTTCACTGCTCCATACAAGTTTCTAATGCCTCGGTTACAGCCATCCCTGGTAGGCTCTGGAAGCCCTTCCCTCCAAGGAGATCATTCATCATTGTATCTCTAAGCAGTCTGGGGTCTCCAACTTCAGCACAGAGAGCTGCCCTTGGAGCAAAACAGAGAGTGTGCTGTTAACTATTTAACTGTTACCCAAATGAAACTCATATATTACAGTTTTAGAGCAAAAATAAAACAGAACAACACACTTTTAATTGCTATTTCTACAATAAAATTGTGGCTTATTTATAAGTTGGGATTTTATTACCTATTGCAATTTATACCCACTTTATCTGGAAGTTCATGGTGGGCAACAAAGGACTGCTCACAATTTTTTTCATTATTTTTCCATGAAAGCGTAACTGCATCTTAAAATATGGTAAAGTAATTTATAAGTGAAATGAAAAAAGCTTACATGGAAGATTACATAAAATACTTCTGTCTTTTCAAACCATTGAGATACATAAACAACTCGTTAAGAACTGAAAAAGCCAAAGAAAGGACAAAAGACCTTTTAATGAGAAACTGTTTTGAACAGATATTTTTCTGCTTTTCAAAAGACAGGATGTTACTCTGTTCCTAGGAAGATGATCTCAAATGAACGGGGAAAATACCAAAAATTTCATTAAGTACTGTCCCTAAGAGGGCTTATGCTAAAACTTAGAAGAAGAAAAAACAGTTGCCAAGTGGAGATGTCATTTTAAATAGAATCCAGGCTCTTATTTTTCCATTGCAAAGAATTTTCTTTTATGTCAAATGAAATTTTAAGATCACCTATGAATTTGCAACTGAACCCTTTACTGCCAAATCTGATTCCAATCCCTAAAAAATCTGTTTCTGTAATATGGCCAGCAATGCAGTAACTTCTAAAAGGTAGCCAGACATATTGGCAAAAAATATATGTGGTTAATCAACTAAAACTATGTAGTAGTTTGGGAACAATCAATCAATTTCCAGAACCTTTAAGGCATGCAGCTGCTGTGAGGATATCCAAGAACAATAGTAATACTAATGGCTAATGTACACAGATGTTTTTGTGATGGTCTTGTCTTTACTTTCTATTTTCAAGATGCTCCTGCACAATTTAAAACTCTACTGTTAGACAAAAAAAAAAACCCATCACAAATAAATTCCAAATAATAATACAAATGTAGAGGGACAGTAGGTGTCACTTTGCACCACAGTAAAATAAGCACTATTAAAATGAGGTTTGTGTTTTCTCAGTCTGTACTTATCCACATAAGGGCTTAGAGACTTAAAGAGGGACTTAGGCAAAAATGCAGAGAACTGCATGGAACACTGGGATTCTGCAAACTCTCCCTGAGTTAATCCTGGAGGCATAGCTGGTAAGTTGAAAGATGCCTGAGAAACTTGAAAACATTTCTTCTCTCTACATTCAGAAAATATCTCATTTTTAATAGACAAAGCCGAGCTGCTCACTTCCACCTTCACACTTCAGCCTGCCTGGCATCCAGGAACCCTTTGCTAAATTCCTTGAGGGGCTCATTAAAATGCATTGCACAAAGTCACCCCTAAAACATGGCAATAAGGAACAGTAACCCATAAAACATAGTAGCACTTTCTGAAGTTCTTTAGAATAGCTGGAGGAGGATTCCAACCATTCTTACGCTCTCTTTATGCTCTAATACTCTGGTCTGAGCTCTGACCGAAGAGACGTGTGACCAAGGTTCACTTCCTGGCTATATCTCAGAGGATTTTAACTCCCATTTCCCACTTCCTGACTCTTTATACATCAGGTTGCTGGCTTGTATCCTGAGAGAGGTTTGTGTATGTATATTACATTAAACTCTTCTTGGATAAATTAGCAGACTGAGCAGAGGAACCAAGAGATAGGCAACAGCAGCATCCATGTGGGGACAGTGCCTAAGTCACCAAGCGTTCTACTGTAAATTATGGAATTGCCTTTAATCTTCTAAAAAAACACTTTCAGAAATCTCTGATCAAAACAGACATGAAAGCCCAGTCACATGAAATGAAAGCCCACATTTTTGCACTCAAACTACTGTAATCCTGTTTAGATCATCTGAGAATGAAAAGTGTTTGGGTTCTACAGTTTTGCTTTCCCTGATGAAGCCAGCTGCTTTTCAGCTCTAGAATCCTGATTCTGATGGAGGCTACGTGCTCCATTGGCAAGAAACACTGCAGAGAGGGTCTTCTCTTGAACTGGAATTATCTAGTTGTTTTGGGACTTTTACTGGGAGGTGAACTGAAAATTACTGAAGTATTTTTGCAAAAAGACCTGTAAAAAATTGTGCCAAACACATAGCTTTAATTTTCTGCATAAATTTGACAAGTTGCATCATTGTTAGTATGATGATTTTTTTCAAAGCTACTACAGTCACCCAGATCAAGGTGGAAGGCTGGGTTAGACTTCACCTGTGTATTATGGAAACACAACTTCTAGGACACAGAACCCAATCATTCTTTTTCATGGTTTTTCTCTTACTATAGCTCCGTTACTCTCAGAGGTCAGTTACAAATTTTAAAGATTTTCAGGTGATTTCAGTTCATATTTCCTTGATAAACTTGAATAAAGCAGATCAGATTAGTATGCCCAATGAGTCAGTTAATTATGTTCCCATTTATTTGAGGAGCAGCTCTTGTTTTCAGCTATGCAAAAGCATTTTATAACCTTGAATATTTTTCTTCCTTTCCCTTAAAGGTTAGCAGCAATTCTGCTGTACACAGAACATTTGTAACTCCAAATCATTAACAGAATCTGTGTCTAGACTAAATACTATATTCTAAATCAAAGTATTTAAAAAACCAGCTACTCCTCGATTTACATACCCAGGCTTAAATTTTAGGTGTTTATTTCCACTGTAGCAGATGATGATGTCATTAACACCTAAATCAGGACAGAAAAATGCCTGGTTTTAGGTGTTAGTGACATCATAACTAATTCAGGGAGCACACTGCACCCAGAACTCATAGGCCTGGCAAGAAAAAGAACTGATGTCAAAACACACTTACTTGTGTAAAAGATACTCATCTCTAAGACAAAAACTAACCAAAATCTCACTGTGGAGATATTAAAAACTTTTTAAAAAAAATTAAGTTAAAAAAATAAAAAAATTTTGCTGTTCACACAGAACAGGGTTGAAAATATGTGTAAAACGTATGTTTTGGTGTTTTGAAGTGGTTTGCTTCTAACAATAGAACTGCACACTCATCACTGGTCATGGGATAAATGTGGTTTGGGGGATCTGTGTTGTGCCAAGACTTGAAGCATTTAATATGAGCTTTGTTTTGGAGCAATGGCAATAGCAAAAGGGAGCTGACATGCAGACAGTGGTGACTTCAGGTTTCTGAAAGCTACACGATCATTTAGGATCCAATGCTTCAAAAAGTCCCGTGTGACATGAAAACGTCTGACCCACTAACCAGCTGCGAGACTTTCCCAGACTCTCATCAGCAGATGTACCTTCCCAAGCTCTGCCAGAGCCCAAAGGAGCGTAAACACCCTTCCTGCACAAGTCTTTTGCAACTCTCACTGGGCTGTGCTTCATCTCTTTGCATAAACTGACCGGTTTATGTCTGTTACTGGCTTTCCACCGCATCTCTTGGGTGGAAAAAACTCAAGGGCTGCTGGTGCCTACAATAGTTAGCTGGAATAGTGTGCCAAGAAGCACAAGTATGCAATTATTTTCCAAATGCAATGTACATTTTACACCGACTTAAATATTGTGTGGCTATGGATATGAACCCAAACACTTACAGACATATATTCTATCTATTAATTATTATATATATTCTCCATTTTGTGTGTCCATGCTTACACTCACACACTATCAGAGCCAGCCGTGTTATGTGCACATTTTTCTCTGTTCAGTTTGAATCTGTTGGGCCCTAATTCCTATGTGTAATGTGAAATGATGTTCTACACAGACACAGAACCCTCAGGAGTGTTTGACATCTCTTAATGCAGCCACATTTTTCATCTCTAAGACTCCCTGCCCCTCATTCATATGCCTTACAACGCTGCGAAATACGGTCATGGCTACAAAGACTGGAATAGGTAAAGAAGAAATTTCAGGTCATCTGAGAAAATGAACCAAAGAGATCTAAGAGCCTTTGAATGGCTCTGCTACTGTCCTGTGTCACCTCTTGAATATAATGAAAGGAGACAATGTTATCCTGTTTTTCATGAGACTCACACTTTGCTTTACATTAAATTCAGATGAAAACAGTAGGATTGACAAGACCAGCAAAAGCAGATCATCATCACAGTCTGAACTTGCTTGCCTTACTCAGGCAAGTAGATACCATGATGTTAACACATAGTAAAACCCCATTATTTCAGATACATGAAGTGCTTGTGGGATTGGGTCTCCCAATGGAGACTCAAACGCTTCAAAACTAGTAAACAGTGAGGAGAGACAGGGAAGGAGAGAAAAAGTTCTGATGAAGCATGAATAGAAAAAAGAGTGGCAATAACATCAATTGTTGAAGTAGCAGTTATACTCATGATATAAGGTCTCACCCATCTGTCATTTCATTTAACAGGAGAAGGTGGGGGCAGCCCCTCCGTGTCCAGTCCTGTAGTCTGCATATTTCTTTAACCTTTAAAATCACTTCCGCAATTTCTTTTAAACAGGGATTACCAAACTGGCAACAAACTATAAAAGTAAATGTATTTACAATATGCCCTCTAGATAGCTTTACTGTCACGGAAATAGTTTTGCTGTGACCATGGGCTGTAGGAGCAAAAGGCTGGCGAAATTACATGCTTTGCAATGGTAAAATTCAGGTTTTAGCCAAACATTTTGCTTCTAACCTACAGACATCTCAGCTGTGAAGTGCTTATTAAGTTTCCTTCATGACCACAGGACCTGCAATTTGTAAATGCTGCAGGTGTGAAGGCATTGTGTGGTACTTTAAGGTTAGTGAAAGAAGATTGTTATTCAAGGGTGAAATATTCCATTTATTGAGTGGAAGAGGAGTAATGTGTGTGGGGGTGGAGAGTGCGAAGCTGATGATAGAAGGACATAAATAGAAACAGATTTCTACAGAGCACCTCAGCCATTCCATTGTATTGCTGCTTCAAGCATTTAAGTGTCCCCACAATGGCCAAGCACTGGGATTTTTCCTCTAATGCCACAAGCTTGTTGTGTCTCCTGCCACTAAACTATTTTTAAAAGTTTAACTAATCTTACTTAAATTTTATAGAGTAACAGTGATGGTGCCCGACCATATTAAGCCAGTGGCTTCTCTATCTTCTTCTATATCTTCTATAGAGCTGAGTGTGATTAGACTGTCAACGGCTCATTCACATAGGAATACATCCCCAGAAAGTTGTGACTGAGAATAGGCTTCATAAATACACTATTATTTTGGAGCTATATACTTGGAGGTTGGTGAAAGACTTCTGATAGACAAGTGTATTTTTCTGCTTTCAGTGAAATCCTGACAGCGTCTCTGATATATCACTACGCAGTTGTTAATATAGACTATAAGAATGTTTATTGAACTTTTTGTCAGTCCAGCAAAGTAAAAAATACATTACACGTATATACATGCAGGAAAGGGCATAGACTCAGTGCTGTTAAGAACACTGAAAAGTGATTTTTAAGAATTACACTTAATCCTTCATTCTTCTATTTTCTTTTCTAATTTGGCTACAGGCATGCTGGAGTCTGAATTTTTCAGCTCAAAGTGTGCTGTATTTTGAAGTCAGCTGGGGAGGGGGGAAGCAAATACACATGGATTGTAATGCTGGCTGACATACTGAAGTACTGACAAACCCCACTTAAAAAAACATAAAATGAAGCAAGCATATCAAAGGAGATGTAGACAAACATTTAACACGACTTAAGTTGTAGGGCAATTTTTTATTTAAAGAGAAGTTCATAAAACTGAACTGAAGTGGGTTAACACTGAAACCACTTCAAACTGAGCAACACAGAAGATTCCCTTGCTTACATCTCTTCTACATTGCTGGCAGCTGCTGAGTAGACAGTAATATTTCTCATTGTGAACATTTGATGGAGAATATTCTATCCCTGTGAAGCTAGGAGAAACTTAAGCAACATCTGAATTCACCTAGCACTCAAATTAAAAGGGGGGTTGTGTCGGCCAGGGCACTAGCTTATTTTCTTCTAGACTATGAAATCTTTACAATTGTCAGAGCCTCAACACCTCATTCACGAGACATGGACATGATTAAGTACCGACTCAAGGAGACTAATATCTCCCCTCCAGTTACCAGCACACATCCCCCTGCAGCACTTGCAAGACCCTAAGCATCGGTGGGAGCAAATACTGATCCGCTCACAAGATTCCAGCAAATCACCCGCAGCAGCGCTGAAGTTGGAAGCTAATAGTTATAGCAACAGGAACAACAATGGCACATGCATCTGTTTTTTAGCAAAGGGTTGGCGTTTTTTAGCATTTAAATATATAACAGTACATTGCAAGTCTGAATCAAAAGACAAGTGGAAGAGAATTTTGGACCCACATTTCTTTCAGACACACATTACTTCAGGCATTTGAAGAAAGTGTCGAACAGCTTCCCTACCCACTTTCTCAAAGTGGAGGAGAAATTGCTCTCAAATGTTGGTTATAAACTTGTAATCTGAACTCCAGCCACTCGGCAGGGCTGCAGAAGAATTTACGATGTGCTAAATATTTCCTTTGTTCTTCCCAGTGGTAGCCTGCTGTAGCAATTAGAAAGCAACTGACTGCACATGTACACTGTGGCTCTTTTCTACAGAATTGTTGATAATTGTTAAAAGCCTTCCTAAGCAGGACTTGCTCTGCTAATACTACAGTACTTTCAATGAGTCTTTATTAATTGTCTGGATGTTTTTTTTTCATCTTCTAATCTTAGACATGTTCTCTAGGTACCTTTCTACTAGGACAAAAAGCAAACACAACTGTTGACTATTGCTATAATTTAGCCATTACTAACTGCCTTCCTGAATCCCTCTGTCTTTATTGGGTACCTATGAAGCTTCCATAGGAACAAGGTGTTCATGCAAATGATCCAAACCACTACAACAACATTTGTTTCCACTGCTATATTAATATAATACAAAATAAAGTGCAATTCTTCTCGATTACAACAAAGAAAGCAGTGTCCTAAGTCATTCTGTTGCATGCTGAGAGCACAGGATATAGAACCCCACGATGGCACATTTGATGTAAGCTTGCTATGAAGGAAATTGCAAAGAAATGTGCCTTGGAAAGACTGCAGGTTTTGCAAACAGGAAAGATGGCTTTAGGAGATATTCCCCCCCTGCCTCCAACATCCATTTCCTTAGCCATAGCTACAGAGAAGGTAATAAGCAGGGCAAAGTAGACAAACAGGTACAGCTGCCATAGCAGGAGCACAGGCCACGCTGAAGATGGAGCCTGCTAGCGGGAAGATAACAAAGAAATGCATGAAGCAGCAAGACCACCGAGTGAAAGTTCAGGGGCAAGAACATGTCACTTGTGCTGGGAGCAGCTTTAGGAAGCCTTTTGTGGTCGGTCACCTTCTGCCCAGGGCTCAGGATGCAGGTGCTGGCAGAGAGCCAAGGGAAGCCCCACAACCTTGCTGCCTGTGCAGCCTCTGGAAGGGAGGCTGAGAGCAGCGAAGGAGCCAGAGGAAAAGCTTCCTCTGCATGCCAGCAGCAGGATCCATGGGATTTGGCCTTGGAATTCCTGTGGAGTCTTAACCACTACATCAAAGTCAGCTCCTTGGCATTTGTGTGCTATTGCTTAGCCCCCCAGCTTTCCTCATCCTGGAATTGGTGTACCATATTTTTCCTCTGAAATCTGAGGGAAACAGAGTTCCCTAGTCAAAAAGCAGCCAACATCCATTGAAAAGACAGCAAAATTCCACCTCTGGCAGGTGACCTTCAACATAAACCACTGTACACACAATTTGAAAGCAAGCTTTCACACAAAGGCTTTGATTAGAGCACAAACTCCTCTGTGGTGGTCTTCGCCCTATTGCACCACCTGGCAATGTCTGGAATCAAGTTATTTATAGTCTATACAATGAGAAGTCAAATGAGTTGGATGGTTCAGAGTGTTGGTAATGAGATACGGAGATTTCTGTTTTGGGCTTGCTGGGTCAGACTCAGGCTGGACCGGTGTTAAGGGGTGGAAGTCATTGCCACCTAGCTGCTTCTCAGCAATACGTGTGAAATGGACTTTGTCTGGGCACCCTTCCTTTGAAGGCTCTCCAGACACCAAGGAGGAAGGCAGACTGAATAGTCTCTTTCTTCCCTAGATTTGACCCTTACCAAACAAAGCAAAGAGGCTCTATAGCTAGTGCTTTAACACCTTCCTAAGAATTTGGTGAGACGTTTTCCAGAGCACATCCAAACTCCTCGTGCTGAATTTTGCAGAGTGAATCCCAGCTTGTGTGACTGCCTCCTATACTAGTACATTTTAAATGTCAGCATGAACAAAGAGACTCTCCATACAGCACTCAGAGCGTATCCATCTGCCACAAGAACAAGTCAGGTTTCTACTCTGTGCTATTGTGCTGGGTGTGGTATTTCAAAACCAGCTCTACCATTGACTCTTTCATTCAAGACAACAACCAATTTGCTTCTTCAACTGGCCAGCTTCTCATCGCTATTATGAACTTGCATTTCTTTGGATTTTTAGGAAATGTTAATAACCTCTGAGACCAAGGACAGGATTAAATGGCTCATCATCCTGACACTCCAGTCTCTTAAGATGTCTTGAAGAATCCCCAGCTGCCATATTACAGGGAGAATCCTGATGATCCCATCTTTTTGCAATTTTAGTAGTGAAATGAATAACTCAGTATTTCACTCCCTTTGTGTTATCAGCCAAATATTGTTATATGTGTCCTGGATTTAATATTCAGCTTTCTCATATATAAAAATAAAGATACACCAGGTGAGAGGAAGAAAAAGGAACAAGGAACAAGGAACAAAATTTAATGGGAGTTGAAGAGAAAGGTAACACTTAGAGGCTATGTTCACAAAGACTGCAATCAACACATGGATCCAACAGGATCTATTTGATATTCTTAGCACTCATTTATTACTTTTTTCTTGGAAATGTATGCTTCTGTCTCAGCTTTATATTGCAGGAGCACTGACATCACATGTATTCCCTCGCTCTTTTTTTTTCTTGCTTTGACCTACTGAGAGGAGCACTTTTCTGCAGGCTCTGCCAGTGTAAGAGGATATCACTTGTCTCCTGGACTCTAACTTTCTATCAAACTGCAGTTGTAAATCTAAGCACTAAATTGGTTAATTTTTAGCACTATGTGTTAAGGCAGAGCCAACAAGGCCAAAATATGATTAACTCATTATGTACCACAGACACATTACAATAGTCCCTGCTGGAAGAAGCTTGTAATTTAAACAGATAAGACAGACTGCGCATGCAAAGGAAAACAAAGGGAAAGTAGACAAGATAACTCATCTAAATTCTAGAAAGAGGTCTGAATAACACGATAACCTTTGAGGATTCATCACCAAAAATCTAAATAAGATCCTACATTTTGGCATTCTTTGAGCATAACTGTGTGAAGATGTTTAAAATACATTCTGTTATATATTTGTTCTTGTAAATGGATTGTCAGTGTCATAGTATTTATATAAGCACTCTCTTACCTAAGGATTTTAAACAACTGCCATTCGGTGCAACCTCCTCATTCTCCTGTGCTTGGATAAATACTGATCTCAATTTACATACTGAAGCCTAGAAAGTCAGGAGACTGGCTTAGCATTCTCCTAGCGAATCCAAGCTGAGGCAAGATTCCATGGAGCAAAATGTGTGGTTTTGCCTTCTCACTAGGTGACATTTGCTTTGCATTCTACTGACCTATTTTACAGTCAGGCAGTGTTGGGGTCATCACACTCAACACTTAAAGCATGTTGTTTTAGGCTCAGAGGTGCAGGAAAACTGGATGGAGACCGAGGTGGAATAAGTCACTGTCTTTCACATGAAAGACACAACAGTGGAGAGATGGCAGAGAAAGCACAGGTTAATATGACAGCAGTGATTTAACAGTTTGTGTGATGAAAGAAAAATCCTCTCCATTAGTTTTTTGAGATAGCTCTGATAAAATAGGGTCATATAATGGTTTATTTTTACCTCACTGATCACTGTATTCAGAACATTAGCAAGAAGCACTGCAACAATGAAATTAAAGTTATCAAAGAGCTGTTAGATTTCATCCATTTAAACATCAGCTAGAGTCACAGTAACTTGTGCCAACAGCCTCTGATTATTTTTATACTTTGTTTGACAGACACTTCTGGAAATGTCTTCTTGTTTTACGTCGTCAGCAGAGCTCTCAGGCTAAGTTCCTTACGTATCTCTCAATGCTGCTAAGCTGATTGGCATTTACTTGTACCCCCTCACTGTAAGAATCATGGAGTCTGACTTGGCAAGAACCATCTCCTTTTTTTTCTTTATTTTGTTTTGAACAGAACAGCTGCCCTCCAAACTTAAGCCCATCTGGTCTTACTTGAAAAATGAAGGGGCAAAAATTAAAATCAGTTCTCACTAATTAAAGTTGTGCATAAACAATTGAAAGGTCTTTTCATACTTATGGCCTGACATTTCCACAAAAAGCTTAATTGCTTGCATGGGCCTAAAGGGTTATGTTCTTTTTTTAAGTTGCATATGTTCTCTGCCAAATACTAGCTTGGACATGCTGTGAGTGATTTTTGGATCACCAGCAGCTCTTGCTATTTTAGGCTCTGTCACAGCTTGAAATTGTAATTAATTTTGAGGATCCTGACAATCATAATTATGACTGTCCTAGTTTCTGATAAGGCTTACTTTGCCTTTTTTTTTTTTTTTTTGGTAGGAAATATTTGGGTTTAGTATTAGAAATAAATGCCATATTACAGACTATTACACTGCAAGAAATGTTCAATTTAAAAATTAAACACCTGCCATGCAGTTAGGCAGGAAACATGCTTCTTGTACCATGAAACTTGTAAAGTTTTCATAAATATTCCTGTCATGAATTCTAGAGTCTCTGAAGCTCTATTCATAACATCAAATAATGGAAAAGACAATCAAAAGTAATTGCCGTTTTGGATGCTTAAGATGCATTAAAGAGATAATTACAGGTTTATCCATGTGGAACCATCTACATCTATGTAAAAAGTAAACACTAGCTGGAGCAGGGTCTTTAGTCAACAACTTTCTCTGTCCGTGATTAAGTTGGTCTTTGCTGTTCTGGGGTTTCTATCACTCTCTTTTCATCATATCTTTCAGTTTCTCTCTAGTTTTGGCTAGGAACACAAGTTTTGGACTGGAGAGATCCCCAAAATATTGAACTGAACTGGTGTTCCAATTAAGAGTTTCCATTTCCCTGAATATTTTCCTGTGGAATAAAAAAATATAAAGCTTTGAAAATTCCTCTTTTGTTCCCTGAAACTTAAAAACCATTGTGTTATTTTATGACAGGTGAAAATTCATGATGCTTACAACTTCCAGTATGGCTTACCCTTCGACTTCTCATCACTGGCAATTTGTAATAGCAATAATGGCAGGAATACTTTTCCTTTCAGGTTTTTTAAGACATTGAACTAAAAATTCACCAGAGCTGGGTAGCGAAACAATTGCAGAGTGAAAAGAAAATATTTGCTGGACCTTTGGATTCACTTCTGATGGCCCTGGGAAATAATAATGTCCCTCAGCTGTTCTATGGCCCTTGAAGAGAGAAAAAGCAGACTGCATTTGCCTAACCCCTTAAGTAAGCACATGCGTCATGCTGTAGTCACTGTTTTCTGAGATTTATCCTCCCTCTTTAGCAGCTCCCATTAATAGCAGAAGGAATGACACAGTTACAGAAGAGAGGATGTCCCTTCTGAAAGAATACTGTTGTGTGTTATTTGAAATACAACACTCAAGGCCAGCTTGTACTTTGCAGGTTTTGGCTGATTTAGGATACTGCAGAGCCTCAATATAAATAAGGAAGCTGCTCAAGGAGTTTCCTAGGATATGTATTCCTATCCCTAGATGACACCTGGTTAAGGAAGTGAAGACAAGCAGTTCTGTGCAATCCCGTGCCTGTACAAGCAGACAGTTTGGTTGCCTCAGTGTTCAAGAAAGGGAGAAAAGCAATGCCTACTTTCTTGTGTGATCCAGAATTTCTTCCAGCACTGGGACCAAGAGAAGTCTTTTCTATGCTTCCACAGCACAGCAATGGCAATGCTTTCATAGCATCCTTTTGTTTTCCCTTGAGAAAGAGTTAACTCTTAGGAGACACAGGTCTGCTTTCCTGCTTGTACCATATTCAGATACTTCTTCCAGGAAATCTAGGCCCTAAAATCATGCACATTTGAAAGGCTAATTTTAAAATTTGTAATAAATAATGTGAGTTTCCAGCCCTGTCTTCTTCACCAAGACGAGTCTTCTGGTGTAAACTAAGTAGGTACTAAATGATGGGGGAAAAAGACCCTAACAAAGGGGTAATGAAAAGATCCCATTACTTGTAAGGGTTTCTAAAGGAACTTTGTGATTTTGTTTGAATCCAGATATTTCAATGCCTAGAACTAGTAAGCCTGTTTAAATATTTAGTAAACAGAATTAATGCATTCAAAATTCTCCTCATTTTATTTGGAATGGATAAAGTATCTTGGAACTTATCACTTTTATTCAGTGAAGAACTCAGATCTAAACATGCCCAGTTTTTAGGTCTAAATATGGATGTGAGAAATTCACAGGTGGTGTCATAGATCCACTTCAGAGCTACAGCCATGAAGAACCTGTCTGTCACAGAGGTTTTCAACCTCCTTCTCAGTTTTTGCCTAATGCTATTTAAATTTTTTATTTTAAAGTTTCTAAACAGCCAAAAATCTGCTGTTGGGTATACCCAGAAACTTTTTTTTACAGGACTAAGGGGGTTGTTAATTTTCTAATTCTTGAAGCTCAATGCGATTTGTAAATTAGTTGAAGCCTCACTGGATTCTCAAATGAGATTTGCTCTGGTAGCCAGTTCTTTAATACCCTTAAATATTCAAGCCTAGCCAAACTGTGGCCACCAAAGAGATTAGGAGTGGTTACAATATTTATGCAGCTTTGGTTCTATCCTTTATCTTCCTGTTTCAGATACAAGGCTACTGGCTGCCCTGGAATATGAATTCCTTCCTCTTAAAATGACCCCAGGTTTTCAAATTAAGCCATCACTAGTAGTAAGACTGGAAACCAGGGCTTCCTTCCTTACCTCAGGTGGCCTGCCAACATGTCTGATTTTACTCAAACTTTTCCTTTATTTAGGCCAGTAGATTAAAAGATCTATTTTTCTCTCCCAGCGTAGCCCCTAGACTGGCTGTTGTAACATTTTCTTGAGGATGAAAAGGAAGATACTGTACCCAGAGTGGGAAGTGCTGAAGGCCCTGGGTGACTAATGGTAAAGAAGGAATGGGATGCATAATAGCCATCAGGTCTAAGACTGTACTTATTCAAATGCTTCTTTAGATATTCCACTTTATTTCACTTATAATTTTCAAAGTGTGTACTTGATTAAGGAGCAAGATAGTGAAGTTTCACAGAGATATTTCTGGGTCAAGTTCTGGGTACTTACCGTCTTCTCCTCTCCCTCTTCACAATTGTCCACTCAGTGTAAACGTTCCATTAGGACTCTCACTTCACTCTGTTATATTTTGATTTCAGTCTCAAACTGTTGCGCTTCAGGAAGACAAATATCCATTCTGAAATATCTGAGAAGCATCTGATGTGCTAAACATCACACATTGTGGATCTTCCTTGCAGATGTGTTTTGTCAGGTCTGCAGATTCTGCTGCGCGCAGCCTCTGAACGAGACTGTGCAAAGCCTTTGGGGGCCACCTCACCAGTAACAGCAAGAGATGTAAAAATGAAGCTCCTACACAAGCACACCTCTGAGGGCTTCTTGCTCTTTCCAGTATATTTCCAGATTGAGGAATTCCTGAAACATGAGGAGTACCATCAGCTCCTCCTGTGAAGTCTTCAGGAAGGATTAAACAAGTAATCCTTGGCTGTCGAATAAAGAAAGAAGATACCTTTTCCAGATACCGCACTCCAGGAGGGGAGACTACCAATCCTGCTGCCCTGCAGGCAGGGTAAAGCATCAGTACCCCAGAAAGTACTGACACCTACCACACACCATGGACCCTGCTCAGTGTGCCACCTGCTGTGAATTGCTCCACGCACTGAGGCAGGCAGGCACTGCCATGGAAAGAATTACAAGGCCAAAGTTTCTTTTTATGCTTTGGCCCCAGGATGCTTGAGATTAGGCAGAGCAGAGCCCTGTGTTGCTAAGGAGCCCTTTGCAGGCTTAGTCTTCAGAGTATAATTTCCCTCCAGATGTAAATGTGCAACAGGCGACTTAGGAGGTAACCAGTTAATTGTCCTTTAGCTAGTAACCCTCTGTCCTGGTCATTAAAGCATTTTATATACTGGTCAGAGTATGTACATTGTAGTAGCAATTACACTGAAATAGATAAAATAAAACAGACTGATAAACTTGTTTGTTTTCCGTTAGTTTTCTTTCCAGACCTGCTGTAATTGTTTGCAATAACAGAAAGAGTAGCAATAATGCAGGTTAACAGGGCTGTTGTTAAGGCATGGAGTGGATTCTGCTCAAAGATCACTACTGAATTCCCATGTATCTTGAGGCAAGGCTCCTGGTGTTTCTGTTTCCCTTTTGTAAAGGGAAAAGAATTTTCTACCTGTTTCAAACATGCCTTGTCCTCTGAGTGGTGTTGTGTTAGGGATTAATCTTCAGGCCAGCCATGAATATCTTCTTTAGAACATTCTCTGATTGTTGTGAGCTCTGTTTGGGCTCAGAACTTCATCTTCCATTTCAACTCCCACCACTGTGGTTGCACTACATGTCCAAAACCCACATGGTAAACCCAGATGCCAAACTTTCCCTCCTCTCTAGAAAAAGACTGCTAGGTATATCCTATACCAAATAATTGGCTATAATTTTGATCTACATTATGCTCAGGTTACTTGGAAAGTTGTGGAGAAATTATAGTTGAATGTTTAACATCAAAGCATTAAAAAAGGCATCTTATTTCTTTTATTTAAATAAATTTAATAAGATAAAGTGGTACCTCAAATAAAACTAAACAAAAACCCTCAGTAGTATTAAAACTGTCATTCTCACAGGAATCTAACCAGTCGCTAAGCCATCAAATCATTATTATTATTATCATCCCTTTTACCATAAAAGTGTAAGATTCATGGACTTTAAATCTAAAAGGGAAAATGATGGTTGATCACCCCAAAAGCACATAAATTACATGATTACATGCAACTGGAATTCATGAGCAAAATAATACTTTTAACTATGGCATCAAGACTTGTTTAGAAAGATACAAAGAAATGATGCAGGTTTTATGTCTTCTGGGAATTTTTTCCAGGGACAAACATCCTTTACATCTGAAAATATGTGGGTTTCAACATGAATGCCTTTAAATTTTACACATTTCTTCTTCCTACTTTCTTTTCCTACCATATGCAGTAGGTATCTAGTATTCCTCTTTACTCTGTGTGAAAGTGCCAAGGCACCGAAAATCAACAATACGCAGCACGTCATCCGTTGTCTTCACAAATGGTTAAAACCAATTGGGTTTTCTGCTGTGTACCTGGAAGGAGATCTATTTCCAACTAGTTCAGACTGTGCCAAAGTCCAAGGCTCTTGCAGAAAATGCCTTGCATGAAGTCAAGGACAACAAAAAAGTTCTAAGTTTTGAAAAGCATATAAGTAATCAGAAGGGTCAAGAACTCATAACTAAATAGGAATTAATATCTTAAATTCATTAATAAGAAAAAAAATAGAAAAGTATTGCAAAAGAGCCAGTGAAATCATTATTTAACTCCATTATCATTTATTACTAAAAAAATAAACAGTGTTGCCCTTACTAACTAAAATTTGCGAAGTACCCTTGAATATTTGCAAAGAAAATGAGAAACTTATTTCTAACTTCAAGCTGACACCAGAAGGCATCTAGTTTGTTCTGCGAAGAGGGATCAATTACATGTTTATTTATAGCCTGTGAACCAGGATGACAAAATGTGGGCCCATAACTCGGATGGGCTCCCAATGCTTGCTGTTGGGATATTGCGCAACAGCCTCACATCGAGCATGTGGTTGCCCTGCTTTTCAGGGTAAGAATGCAACTGCTCCTCTGTGGCTGCCTCAAACAGCAAAGGTGTCCAAGCAAGCCTGGCATAATGGAGCACTTCAACTTCTCTCATCTTCTGAGAGCTGAAGTTGAAGGTCTAACTCAGCAGCTATTTCATTTTATTTTATAAACATAATATTTATATTCAATTAGCTTTTTAAACAGATCCTCTTTTCCTTTCATCTCCTTTAGTTTCCTTCAGTAGAGATTTTTTTCGTTGGGCTGTATAACAGCTTCTACTTTCTAAATTACCTGTATGTTGTGTAGTCAAAGAGCAAAATGAGACAATCCCTCCAGCTTCAAGACCCACATTACTGACACTTCGGTCTGGCTTTCAGCTATGATTTCCTTCCTATTTGCCCTGGGAAATAGGGTCATGGTGAAGGTTAAAGCTGTGCTGTAATAGAGACACACTGCCTAGATGAGATCCTGTACTTAAATAGGTCTTGATAAAGGTAAATTCTAAAACAGCATCATGGGTCCTCCCTTTCATTTGATATGACAGTATCTGAGGAATTCCCAGGTGAAGCTTTTTTCTGACATCACCTGGTGCTACCTTACTTCTGCCTAAGCTTTTGTCATGTCTGTGATCTTGGAACCAGAATCAGGGCTCAAACACCGTAACATCAGGTGATGGCCTTACTAACGCTACTGTTTTCCAAAGAAAAAAGGGTTGAGGTGTTACTGCATGTTTATAGGAACATTGTTTTACTGAGCCATGGTTTTTCTAATTGAATGAGGAATTAAACGAGCTACTAATTTTGCAATCCTCACATCAGCAAAAGCCACATATTGGCAATAACTAAAATCATAGAATCATAGAATCATCAAGGTTGGAAGAGATCACCCAGTCCAACTGCCAGCCCAGCACTGCCACTGTAACCCCATAACCACTAAACCACATCACCCAGAGCCAGATCCAGATGCCTCTAAAGCATGACCAGGTGGGCAGCCTATTCCAGTGTCTGACCACCCTAACAGCAAAAATTCCTTTTCTAATATCTAATCTGAATCTCCCCTGTCCCAGGCCTTTCCCTCTGATCCTTTCACTGCAAGCGCAGCAGGAGAGACCAGCCCTTGCCTCACTGCAACCTCCTTTCAGGGAGCTGTAGAGAGCAGTGATGTCTCCCCTAGAGCTTCCTCTTCTAGAGACTAAACAAATCCAGCTCCCTCAGCTGCTCCTCATAACACATGTTTTCTAGACCCTTCATGAGCCATGTTGCCCTTTGCTGGATCTGTGGTAGCTCATGCTTGGATCGTGACAGCTGCTTTTCCAGCAGTTTCATGAAAACTAGTAGTTTCTAAACCAGTTGTTCATACTGAAAATTCAGTCTATGCAGATTAACCTGGGGAAGGGACGTCAAACGGGTTTTAGTTTTCTAGTCCTGTTAGCGTCAGCTGCCTCTGCTTTGTGATGAATGTGCTGTTGTGCCTATACCGCCCTCCAGTCAGACTGGACCACTGTGGCTGCAGTTCATTATTTTCCTAAATATTTCTGCACCTATAAAAGTTGAAGAACTTTCCTGACAGGCTCTGGATTTGGTAGTTGGAGGAAAACATTCAAAACTGATGACAGTACTTAATTTTTAAAGAGGGAAGGAAAGAGCACATAGACATTTCTTCTTAAATAAGAAGTGGGCAGAATGTGTGATGGGTCCCAGCCAGGTCCTTAATAAAAAGGATGATGTCTGTGTTCCCCAGAGGGCTCATGACGCCACTTTGGAGTTTGCACTCAGCAAGAAGCAGCTCATATTGCACACCGCATGACACTGGAATAGGACTAACAAACATCAGGAAGTCCCCAACGGCTGCGAATTTGGCAGTGCTGTCTGGACTGGCCCACTGCAGTGTTCATGAACGTTGTGAGTGTACTTGGGACCAGTTTCAAGCAGATAGCAGAACCCTGCTTCTTGATTTAAGGCAACTCACTGTTTCAAAGAACGTGGAAACTGAAATAATACAGGTTGCCTGCGAAGCCCAAGGTGCACCAGCTAAATCATAGGGAGCTGAAACTTGTCTGGTTTAAATAGGACCATTAACATTCCTCACTAGAATTCATATACATGCATTCATATTAAAAATCTAATAAAAATATTCAAACCACATCTGGGAACTAGTATTCTAGGTTGGCACCACTATTGCAAATTTTCAGCTAAGCCACTGACTTCTCAGAAAGAGCTTCTAATGGAAATGTTGATAGGCCATTAGCTAAGTAGAGCGGTGAGAACGGCACTGACAGTGAGTCAGTTTAACAAATAATAAAATACTAGTAAACAGATGAGGTTTTACGCCTATTCATTAGGCTCACTTTCTGATGAGTTAAAACAGACTGCTTGTTTCTTGTCCATAAACGACTTCAGGCAGTGGAAATCTGTCATGGACAGCACTGGTGTGACAAAGTTTGTTTAGTTCTAGAATACAGTAGTCAGAAATATGCAAGAAACCACATATGGTGACATAGCGCCCTTAAGTCTGTAAAGTTGGAGGGAAATTTTCTGGTTAAAAATTCTGATATGTTATAATAGTGTGTGTTATGCTACTAAAAATTAGATATCTGTGGGACTGGTTTAGAACAATGGGACTGCCAAGAATATCATTACTAAAAAGTGAAACCATTGTCTGAAACAGTCTCCGGCTGGAGGGTTGTGTGGTGGGAAAATATTTTAACGGGGTTCCCTATTAGTGTGATTGTTTTCAAGATGTAACACTCGCATTGGAATACAGTGGAATGTTCACCATGTGTGTCTCTCTAATAGATGGTAAGTACTTCATGGTGATTTTGTTTTTAAAACCGCCTCTTTCTGATTTTTGCTCCATAATGTGCTTAATAAATTCACAGGCTAACACAGTGTGCACTTACATGATATATTTACACTAGAGAAGCAAATGTTAGAGAGCTGGATAGGCAGATCTGTGGAAAAAAGAGGAAGCCTCAGAGCTTAGATATATACTAAAGCAGCAGCCTGCATGGTATAGCTCACGGGATCCAAAGCCAAGGCTACCCCTGCCAACAGTTCTTAGCCAAAGCACCTTAGCCTTCAAACTGTGACATTTGCAACCACTCACACATGAAAGTACTATTTGCAGTACAGCTCTACAAGCAGATAAAATATAGGTAAAATCTGGCAAAAGTAGGAGATGAAAAGAATTGGCACATTTTTATTAGCTCCATTCTTCTGTTACTTGCCTATTGGTCATAGTATATAAACTTGTGGCAAACATATTTCATTAATAGGTTTAGTTATACAGCACTATGTTTAAATCCAATTTTATATATGGAGTGGATTTTTATATAGTGGATTTCTGTGCAACATAACAAATACATGCTATGATTTAGTAGTTTTGGTGTTAATGAATGCTAAGATATTTGCATGTTACAATACTTTATTTATGCCTAAGGCTTCTGATATTTTTTTCAGCCCTGTGAAAATAGTTTTTCCTTGAATAGGTATAGCAATACTCACAGTTGCCTCAGTGGAGATCTTAGGTGAAGCTGCTACCCACTTTTACCACTTGTTCTTCTTATAAAACTAGTAACTTTTGTGGGCTACCTTACATACTCTTCCAAGACTGGAAAAGTGAAGGTCCTTTTCATTTGGGATGACAAAACCGAGCAGTTTCATCCTCTTTTCTGAGCATTTTGCTTCTAAGTGGTCTGCCTCCACTTCTGCTGTTATGGAAGTGTATTTAAGGTAGCCCACAATAATTATGGACAAAGGAGGACGAAACTTCTCAGTTCAGCATTATGCAAATGCGACATGTGTACAGCAGTCCTGCACTTCTTTGGAGAACACAGAATTTGTGCTAAGATCTGTGTGATTGTAACCTGTTTGTGTCCTACAGAAAAAAACCTAGACTGCAGAAATGATTCATGCAGATGTTTTGCTACAGTTCTATCTTTAGTTGCACTCGCCTTTGATTTCACTATTCATGTAATTTATAGAGGGAGCTGCAATTATCTGTGTTAACTGAAATACAAATGGAATTTGCACTGTACATATGCTGATGCACCAATGGCATGGCACTTTCACAAGTGCAAATTACAACATCCTGGCCTAGCTAGTATATACATAATTTAGTTTTGCTTACTCTAAGTTCATGCTGAGTGAAATTCTGATCCAGCAGAAGTCAATGGTAATTCTGTCTTTGTTTTTTTATCAAGCAGCCCAGGACTTCCTATCCTGTGTTTCTAGTGGGGTTTTGATTTCTTTTTGCAGAGCTGCTATGTTACGCTAATTCCTTTCCTTGGATGATTGCTGATAAGTGGTTCTTGCTTTGGTTGTTTAATTTCTAAGTATTATGGATCATATGCAGTGGGGAAAACCCCCACTGTTTTAAGTATTAGTTTCGCCCATTAACTCAGGTTTCATCAATATTAGAAAAACTTAAAAAATAAAAGTTTTGTGAAATGTTTCTAAGATTCCCTACTGTGCTAGGACATTCTACTCTCCTTCTGCAAGCACATGCTAATGAAATTGCCAAACATCTTCTCTAGCACTTGTCTTCATAATTTCAGTGTTTTTTTATAATGTGAAATCTATCTCCTTTCACAATGCAAAGCAGTTTCAGACATTTATTAGAAGAATAAGGAAAAGGCCTTTCAAAATTTGTGGTGTTTCCTTTAGTTAAATGCTTTGAGCAGAAATGGAGATCTACAGTGGGAGCAATTTAGCTCTCTTAACACTGAAGTATACGGCAGCATATGGCTCAAGCCACGTAGTGCTGGCTTATTCATCTTTGTAAATTTCTATTATTTTAGCCTTGTGATTTTTAAAATCAGTTAATGTATATTTACAAGGCTACTTGTAGCAAAAAGGTGCATGACTCTGTCTACTGCGTTTTGCTCGCTAACATGATGACAGTTTATTTAACAGAGCCGCACTGCTAATATCACAAGTAGTCCTTGTTTCCTTCTATTCTCAGTGTAGCCTTGTCCACCATATTCATGGTGATAGTTAATGATAATTGAACAGGAATGAAGCCTAGAGGGCCATTACCCTTCAATAGGTAATACAAACCAGAAGATAATTCTGCATGTTCGAAGAGGGGGGGTACAGTGCATTCTGTAACTCTGAAGGTTAGAAAAACAATAGCCTAGTAATTTGAGAATGAAAATTCCTACTTATCATACCTCCCATACTTGGGATGCATGGTACCACAGGGCCATATGGCTTGACAGGAAGCATGGTTTCTGCTTCAGCTAATGGTACTGAGGAATTGTTTCACCCTGGGGAAGTAATTTAATTATTCTATGTTTGTTTTCCTGCACCCTTAATTCTGAAGTTCTGCAGGAAGTCTCTTTCATTTTCAATAAATGGTCATTTAACACCTACTATAACACGAGCCCCACCCTACAGACTGATACATATTTTATTTCCCAAAGCAAGAATAAATCTGGAAGTCTCTATTGTTATCCCACAGCAGTGTTAAATTCAGTTGCACAAGTCTCTGTGACACATAGGAAAACTTTGATATGGAAGCTAGAGGAAAACAGAACCATGTTTAGCATCCCTTTATCTGCCTCTGTAGGGTCATCCCATTAACCCTGTGGGGACTTTACTTGCCCACCTTTTGACTTTTCCTTCTTTAATTTAAAAGCGTTTCCTCAGGACTCATGTAATATGCCACACTTCTATTCGATGGGGGCTGACAGGGTTCTTTTCAGAGCTCATCAGTGGTTCTCTTTAATTAGCCAGAAAGACCACTGCTGAGTGACAGCAATGGCCTCTTCCCACAGGTTCCCCCATCCCAGCTACCCCAGGGCATATGAGATGGGATCTGAAGGGTAGCAGTCAAGTTCTGGTTTCCAGAATCACACTATCAGCAGATAACCATCCTGAGGTCATGACGCCAGTACTGCAGCCGATGGAAGGGTTTTCAAATTAAGGCTTCTGATGCTGTAGACTTACCCTCCACTTTTAGCAATTTTAGTATAACTATAATAAACATGTAGAATGAAATAGCCACTCAACCTGTTGATATCTGAAATATTTCTTTTTTACATGGGTTTTCTTCTTCCTCTTTTCTTGACTTTTGACATGCCTGTTTTCTCATATACTTACTATTTACAACTTGCCCAAGAACTGGGGCAATTACTAACTTAGGATTCCCGTAGAGGTGTAAGAAGTCTTGTTGACAGCATTCACCACCTGCCTCCTCTGTAAACAGAGGATCTGTTTACAGCCTGATGATATGTGGTACCTGGGTAACCAAAGCTCTGGACCTCTGCAAGGTCTGCGAATTCAGATTTTGTAGCTTCCTGAAAATAATCATTCATGCCTTATTTCCTTGTTTTCCATAAAATAATGGTAGAAATATTTACGCACATTGCAAGGGGTACACTTTACAACACTGATGATGTATAATTGCCAGGGAACTATCTAAAAACTGCTAAGTATTCTTTTAATTAAATGCAGCTTCTACATTCTGACAATACTAATGGAATTATTTTATAATGTGAGTGGAAGATGCCAAAATTAAAATGAAAAAAAAAATCAGAGAAAAAAGAAAATGAACTGGCTGTACCCAAGAGACTAAATTAGAGCATAAAGAATGGGACCTTAATCTCAAAGGAAATTCTACTCAATGTGAAGTATTACTTAGCTACCTAATAATCTTGCTAAACTGACACAAAGTTCTAATTTAACTGAAATACAAATACAATTTAGAGAATTAAATATAATAAGGGCAATAAATCTCTCAAGCATTTATGTACAAACTACAGGTGTGATATTTGCAATACAAATGTGATACCTGTTGAGTCACTTCAAAAAGAAGGTGATTACAAGGGGAAAAAGTATGGGCCAATGTCAACACCTTGTTATGTCAGCATTATAAATTTCACCAAACTCAGGTGCTACAAGACTGTAATTCCTTCTTCCATGGGCATTTCTTGCAGATAATAATACAGGCTGCAAATATTACAGAACCTCAGCAGAATTCAGAGCAAGAACTCCCTCCCACTGAAGATCTTTTATAATGTTTTCTTCAGGCCTGTTTCTCCATCATTAAAATCTGCAAGAATGTAAATTGCCAAGTACTTCCCAGAATTAAAATTACAGAGACCAGTTTTCCTGATTCAAATTTTCATCCAAATATTAGTGACAATAGGAGAAAAAAACCCCACCACATTTCTACTTACAGACTGAAAAAATTCTTTTTTCTGATGGAGGAAATCTACCTCCTCTATAGGGAACTAGCAAGTATATCAGGGCAATATTGCTTTGCTTTTCCACGTTGTTCTACTTGAGAATAATTGCTGAAACAAACCCCTTTTTGTAATAAATACTTCCTTTAAGAAAGTATTAATTACTTCAGCAGTACTGCTCACTTCTAGAAATCCTGTTTCACATTATGGTTCATTAAGAGCAGTACACATGACACCAAACAGGGCAAGTAAGAGGGGTCCTGGATACCTGAGTGAGCTCACTACCTCACTTGCCCTCTCCTAATCTTTTCCTCTGAAAGTCTTTCATCACAGCAAGACTTTTTTAAACTTTCAAACATATGAAAGCAAATCTGATATGAGAACATTCCTGATTTTCTCCTGGCACTCTAACATAGATGCTGTTACCATTCATCTTCAGAAGTGAATGTTCCAGGATGGAATGTGGGAAAGCATCTCTGTCCCATCAACTGGAACCTGGCAGATGAGGAAAGGGCTCCAGCACTGGTCGCCCTCCTCCTTAGCAATTCATCAAAGTCAATTCATCTCTGACTTTGCATAACTAACTGCATGTTTACTCAACTGAAACAGCATCTCCTCTTGCTGCCAGCTATGGTAATGCCATGTCTTAATTCCTACCTGCTTAGAGCAAAGCCATGATACCATATATCTGAGCATCATAACTGTGGTTTATATTACCTAATATATGAAAGTATTTATTTATTAATTCCCACTCCCAAGTACGGAATATTGAACTCCATTTATAATACAGTGCAATTATTTTAAAAGTTGTTACCTGTTTTCAAAAACAAAACTTAGGGAAAATTAATAAGTATTTTTAAAAGAAGTATTATTATTAGGACACATGGTGAGGAGGACTGCAATAGGGATTTTATTATTTGTCTGCTAAGGTTGAGTAAATTGCCTGTAAATTATTCAGTCTTCACAAGCTCTGAGCAGTAAAACTGTTATTACACTTTGCACACTATGTACCTCTAATACCCAATCTGAAGTTCATTTATCAACAACTACTCTTGTGTAAACAATTCATGGAGAAACACGACTTGTTTTCACTTGTTATTGATGATCTTTCAAAACTCAGAAATTGCCTCCTCTTCAATTTCCTACTGAATTCTTAGGTAATCACCTCATCAATAGTCCTCAACAAAAATAATTGTTTCCAGAACAAAACTTTCCCCAGAATTGAGGTCCTTTAAACTGGTCCCTCGCAGAACTTCAAAGTGTGAATAATGAAAATATGTATTTTAAAAAATCCCGGGATGTGTATATGCTTTTATGAAGTCAGAAGAGGAGAAAAGTTTTCCCAGAACAGGATATGGGGCTGTGAAAATGAAACACAGGCCTTTTAGGATATGCGTTTTGTTTGGTGGTTTTTTTTTTTAATTTATTTTGCCATTAAGTTCAATCTTCAGTCTCATTTACACAGCAGTACGGGCCATTCAAATGCTAATAAGGCACTCACATTCACAGTCAGTCCCAAGTGTAGTCAACTATAATGGAAAAGGTGAGGAGGAAGAGAACTTTGTATGCCTTTTCATAAAGTGGTGTGCTGTAGGGCAAGGAATGGAGATTTACATTAACTGCTTTGTTCACATCTGAGGTCCCCTTCCCTTGTGTCCATTTCCTCCACTCTCTCATTTTCAGGGTAGTAGCAAAGATATTCTGAAAACAGGGCTGCAGTAAACACTTGTAGGTCTCAGTACAACCTAGGAGCTGCGGCAAAACCTACACCATTTGGTTTTAATTGCTTTAAAAAATGCAAAGTATTTGCTTGTTAGGAAAAGAAAAAAATAACGGGAAAGGTGAAGAAGGATAAAGGTTCAAGAGAGCACATTTACCTTGATGAACCTCTGCCTTCTGCTTTAAACTACCCAGGACAGCTTTGGAGACTGTTGTCAAAAGCATTCTTTTCCTGTCCCAGAACAGCTGTTGCCCAAAAGCAAACTAATGGCAAGAAAGATGTGCATGTACCATTCCATCAATACTCAATCACACACAGCCGTCTGTTTGACAAGTTCTTCTACTCCAAAAGTAAAACTGAGAAGGCATATAATCTCCACTTGTCCGATTTGGGAAAATCAGCTGAGTGCTGCTCAGGTAGCTCTCGCAGCTCTTACGTTAGCTGAAACAAAGTTATAGGCCTTATGTAGTTTCACATATCATATAAGTAGTATCTGCTTATCTTGCTTATAATTCGGAGCTGCTGGTTTCACAAAGTACAGTGAACAATCAGCTCCTTCTCCACTGAAACACTGTTCCGTCATCTGTGCGGTCCAGTGTAATTACAGTAAAAATGCCCCCACAAAATCTACAAATATATATCAAGGCATGTTCCAGTTAATACTAGAACTGAAGTGCTTCTTTCCATCGACTTCAATCAGTAGATGACCATGCTGGAGGAAATTATATTAGTAACTTCTTTTGTGTGGTTTACATGGGGCTAGCTGGTAAGGTCCCTGGGGAAGGGACCATGCCTACATCTGCATTTACAAAGGGCAGTAAGGACCTCCAAGCAGAATGAATAAATTATGAGTAAGTGTTAATAAGTAACCAAATGTAAATATAATAACTATTAATATATTACATAAGCAGGCTAGACCCTTTGGAAAAATGCAGAAACCATGAACATTACTGATTCAATCAGAGTACACTTATTACTTTGCAGCCAGGATGAAACAAACTTTCTTCTTGCTGGGTATCTTCTTAAGATTTCAATTCATATAAAATGATTTAATAAGGTGTGTAAGTTCAGGATTAACTAACAGCCATGTACACAACAGACCTCTACAACAACTGCTGATTAAATGCCCCTAAAATAACCTAACCTGTTTATTCCTAATTGATATCTCTGAGATTCAGGATGAGGTCCTCACAGAAACTAACACCTAAAGAGTCTGGTCAGGAGTATCCAATGCAAGACAACGTTGCAATTCTTGCTCTAAAGGAAGGGTAATTGTCCCTAAATGCTATGCCTGGCTTTCTGCCTACTACCATTCTGACAGTGCTGCAAATAAACTAGCAGTTTAAATCTATAAATACTTACAGATTATACTGGAGCTGTAACTTACACGTTCAGAAATGTCTAAAGTCTTTGAACGTAGCATTTTAACAGGAGAATGGAACTTGTATTTTGAAATAAAACAGGTTTTCTGAAAATACTCTTTGACATAATTTTTTTGAATCTCTGCTTTTCATTTTATAGTTTTTCTCTGTTTCCTTCCTCTATTGCACACCACCTGCAAATAAATGAGTGAAATTGCCTGAGCTTCATTCAGTCTTACAGTACTAGGAGAATTGAGTTCAATCATGCTTCTGGAAGTAACAGAGTTATTTTTAGTGTAATGGTAATATATAATGTCATTTGTAGTGTCATTTGGCAATGACATTTTTACTTCTGTAAAATGTTAAAAAACTTATGGCAAATCATTCATTGCTGACTGTATGTTATATTATAATGCAATACAGCAACAATACAATGTTATAGTGTCATAAAAAGTTCTGGGTATCAATCTGTATTTGAGTATCCTGCCAACAATGACACTGATGAATGCTTTGCTATTGGTTTCACTGGAAACCTCAACATGCCTGAAAGTTGACTAATACACACAAATACTGACTTACACAGACCATTTCTGATCAATGACAGTAAAATGAAGTCTCTGGTTTATGCTACTTATATATGTAACCAAAAACCATTTTCAAAATGCTGAGTTTTATGTCTCATAGATTTTGAAGCTGATTTAAATAGATTTTTAGGAATATTATGGTGGCCATCTCAGAGTTAGCCCACTGAAGAATCTTGTAAATGGATAAAAATAACCAGAGAGAAGTTTTAAAACATGGTGGAAATTCCTAGAAGTAATGAGAAGTGAGGAAAGTACATCTAACATAAAACTGATTTAAAAAGCAAATTCAAGGGAATTACACTAAGCAGCAGCAAAAACATTTAATGGTACAGATTAAAATGTTCACATTTTTATAAATCATCCAAGGATTGCTCTTTATTTTATTTGTGATGAAATGATATTTGAAACAAGGTTCTACAGCCAGAATAAACACGGATGGATGTGGGGCACACCCTCAGTCCTCCCACAGTGCCAGAGGCTCTGGAGGTGAGGTAATGCCAACCCTGACGTTTCTCCTGCCTCCCCAACAACCTGACCCAATGTTGTCTCTGGAACAGGTCTGAGAGTGACTTTCAGGCTACATCTGCACTAGGAAATTTTCTGAATATTGCTCTTCTGACCTAAGGCCATCTGTCAGAGCAGTGTTTCTGTAAGGACAAAATTTGCATTATCGCCTCTCTCATTCTCCAGCATAGGACTGATGCCTGACTAGACAAAGCACCAGGAATTGTCCTTGACCCATACCACAATCCGAACCGGATCAGAGCATTTTGCAGGAGAACATTAACTGGTGAGAACAAAACTAGGACAAAAAAGCTAACAGATATGTGCGCTAGCCCTGATCAGTGGAGACATAGATTTCGTATCCCACAATGATCAGGGAACACATGGATCATCAAATGAAAACATATGGCCCAACATTTTCTCTGTGTAAGCTCCATTGACTACTTAAATTAAACTTCATGAAACTTCCAGGAAACATGATGGAAAGGTATCTTGCAGGAAAGCAAAGTGGGTCTCTTGCAGGAAGGTAAAAAAGATCCTGGTGTAATGGCAGGATACAAATTAAGATTATCAAGCACACTTCATTCCGCCTGCACAGGCAGCTGAAAAAATGCAGATTTTCCTTTGCATTTAGCCAGCTTTGTTTTAAGCAAGCTTTGGAGACAAAACTTGCACTAATTTCAGTGGGACTTCTGTCTGCGTATGGTATGCAGAACAGAGCCCTCTCCTGGTAAGCACTGAAGCTAATTGAGGACATCCCTGGCACCGTATTTGGCACTGTCTGCAGCACATATCTCTGTGATGAAGTATTGAACATAGGCACTCAAAATAAAATATTAGAAAAGCTCAGCTATTTGGAGCCATGGAACCTTATGATTGAGGTCAGATTTGTTTGGATTAAAAAATATATGGAAATCTAAGTAACACTGAAATGATGGCATACTTGAAAACTGAAACCAAAAAATAGGTTATACAACATACTTAAAGGCACAGTTGGCATTTCAAGATCACAATGACTAGCCAGTTGTAACCTGTTTTTGAACCCACAGCTGAACCCTGCATGTCGAATTACTGAAAAGGGTGGGTCACCTTCTTTTTAAACCTGAAATCTGATAACCAGGTCAAAAGAACCCCCATTCATTCTTTCTTTTTATGACTATAAAGCCATGAAGCACCAATAATAACCTTAAGTATTTAGATCAACACACTTTGCCTAATTAACATGCTTTTGGATTTCATACTTGAACCTGAAAATAAGAAACCATATTTCAAAGCCCTGCTTTCGCAAAACAAATTTTGCAGCAGGTATGTAAGCTGGATGCAGGATATGGTAGGCACTTCAATAAAACATAATAATGATACGTTGCCAAAATAGTGGCTCTTTGTCATTAGTTTTTCGCAGAATAATTTAACCATAATCCCTTTGCTTAAACCTTGTTGTCACCGAGATGCAATACAAAAGAATATTGGTTTAATTTTAAAATTATTTCTAAATATTCCAAACCCCATATTGTTTTTAGCAACATATGCAAACATGATTCTCTGGACCCATACTACTTATGGCTGTAATCTCACTAGATTTCACAAGGTAAATAGGGTTGGGTCTGTAGTATTTGCATGGCAGACTTCCAAGGAAATTCCAGGTTACTCTATGAAATGCTATTTGTGCAGAATGACATTCTTCTGCTGACGCAGTATTGAAGCAGCATAAAGAATATGATCACAAGTGCTGTCATTAATTAAGAGGTAAAACCAAGGATACCGAGCACCCGTGGGCATTAAACACCCTATGGTAGTTTTTGCCAGTGTAGGAGTGCCTGGTCAAGTACCAGTCCAGATAATTACATCCTGCCTACTTATATTCCCATGTTGCTTTAAATGGAGAAGGTATTATTCTTCTATTCTGGCGTAAAAGTGGATCCTGCAGCCCTTCCTTGGGCTCTGTTGGGACTATTTCTAGCATGACCTTCTCCATGATGACACAGAGCCTTTTATGTGAACCAGTGCATTGCACTACATTTTGGATTTGCCACCTTCTGAAACCACTTCCACTGAGCTTACTGGAATTTACTTCAACCCAAAGACATTGGTTTAACTGAAATCATCATTTAATTTCTGCCTATGAAACTCATATTTACAATAAATCTCTGCAAAAAAATTGATTATCAGATCAGTTTCTGTAGGGCTCCCCTCAATACACGTGACACTCATCAGTTTTGGCATGACCCTGCCCACCCTCACCAAAACCAGCAGCAGAACAGCAGTGTGGCTCAATGGCATCAAGACCAGGCCCCTTACTGGGAGACTTGCCTTGGGATGATACCATGTACCAGCAGCTCAGGCCTCCCGTACCTTCGCAATTTGAAGCAAGCTACACTGAACAAAGATATAATCTTTTCAAGTCAGCTGTATATTTTAAGAGAGAGCGCAACAGATGGTTAAGAGCTTGCTTTTAAATGATATGTCTATTAAAACAACCAACGTTACTACGGGACTGCTCCCCACAACAGGAATTTGCTTCATTGAAGTGGAAGGAAACCAGACTTCAGAAAACCTTCATTACCATGTTTGAGTACCTCACATTAGACCACCGTGCTGCCATTCACAAAAGTCCCCTTGAAAGGAACGAGCTGTTACATGCTTCCCTGCAGAAGGAGCCTGTTAGCAAGATGGGTGCTGGCATTAGTCACAATGTAGTCTGTGGCAGGGTTGTCAATCACGATTATTCCTACAAATCTGAGTTTTCTCCCCTTCCAATTACTCTCTAAACTCTCATTTTCAAAATTAATTTCATACTTCTGGCTTGTCCTACACTATGTCAATTTGAAGGCTGGCTTTTGAAGGCTTTTTTAGTTTAAAAGTTTTTCTAGCTGTATTTGTGTAGGTCAAAAGAGTTTTCCAAGTCTGTTCTCTTTCTGAGTGGCGACTCTCCCAAGACAACAAAATCAGGGTTTTTATAGACTTACTTTCATGAAGATTAAGTCATCTGAAATTATTTAGGAGAAAGATGACCATGTTACTACAATTAATTGAATGCAAACTATCAAATTCAAATCCTTGAGTAAAATTAAATAGCTTTAAATAGTATGACCAAATGCAAAGTGAAAAAGGGAAGGTAAGATAGAACCTTCACGAATCCATACTTTTTTCCCCCCTCATTTCATGTGACTTGCTGACCTCAAATGCTTCTAACATTCATTACTTCTGAAACCCAAGACTTTTCTCTCACATCTTTCTCCAAATAATCTTCTCCATTTTCTCCAAAAGGGTCTAACTTTTGCCTCCTCTTTTAAATTTTTGATGTAGACCCTTTGGAGAGTGAAGTTAACTTGACAGAAAGACGGTGATGCAGCTGGTTGAACAAGAACCACTCAATCCACTCAGAGAAATAATAGTCAGAAGATAATAGAAGATGAAGGGCAATAGTATGAAATATGACTAAGCAATTAGGGATTTTCTTCTGCTTCCCCACACAAAGGAACAAAAAGGACCAAATGCAGCTGCTGAATTTCTTGCAGAGGAGAGCATTCAGTTTCAGAGCAGGAAAGGCCTTTGCTTTCATCCACGCTAACCAGCTTGAGAGAAAGGAGACAAATGTGTCCTATAAAGGGTATGCCAACCAGTCCTGTCCTATAGCACTTTGTCATACTTGATCATTCAAACTCAGGATTGCTTTGTAGTGTTGGTGTCTTCTAAAAAAAAAAACAAAGGGGAAAAAGTGAAGTGCGGACTTCACTACCTGTACTCCAGTGGATCGGCATTAATCAACCCCTGCCCTTCAGGGCCCCCTGCTTTGCTCCCATCACTACTAACTGCAGATGTCAGGGAGCAGCGAGGGCAAAAGGCCCAGGTTGTGAGCCGAGGACAGCGGGAGGGACACCTCGGTCTGGTGGCCGGGTCAGCCGGCGGTCCGTGCCGGGCCCGGGGCAGTGCGGACGGGCTGAGCGGGGCAGCGGCGGTGGGCAGCAGGACAGCGGCGGTGGGCAACGGGGCAGCGGCGGT